>CM031971.1:15557499-15732698 GCA_018804465.1 Populus tomentosa
TTCTATCTACCCCCAGCCTTGATTAATTGCAGAAGCTTTCTCTTGAAGGCGTTGCAGGTATAGATGCTATGCCCAGTAATACCGGCATGGTATTCACAATTGAGTTTTGGCTTGTACCAATTAGGATAAGGTGGCTGCAGAGGTGTTAGAGGTTCTGGAGCTATTTGCCCGATGCTCAATAGCTTTTGATACATCTCATTCAGGGGTAACGGTAGTGGAGGTAATTGTTCTTGAACCCTTTGGAAATTTCCAATTTGGCTTTTGGCTTGAAAGTTTTGGGGTTCAGGTTTTTTGATGTTGGCAATTTGGGATGGAGTATGGTAATTTTGGGATGTATTTGTTTTACCCATGTAGCCATCGTCAACATGGTGAACCTCTTTTCTTTCGACGCCTCTTTTCTCGGTTGGTGCAGCACTTCTACCACTCTTGACACCTTGCTCTATGCGTTCACACACTATCACAGCATCAGTGAATTGTTGGGCTGAACTACCCATCATATGTTCGTAATATGGTGCTTTGAGTGTGTTGGCAAATAAAGAGACCATCTCTTTGTCCAGAAGTGGGGGATGTACTTGAGCAGCTAATTTTCGCCATCTTTGAGCATATTCTCTTATGCTTTCTTTATCCTTTTTCTCTATATTGGACAAACTGGTTCTGTCAGGCGCAATGTCCATGTTGTACTTATATTGCTTGATGAAAGCATCCACAAGATCTTTCCAGTTGCGAATTTTTGTGTTATCCAATCTCATGTACCAACTCAAAGTTGCCCCACTTAAACTGTCTTGGAAAAAATGCATTAGTAGTTTTTCATCATGTACTACCTCGGCCATTTTATTGCAGTAGGACCTGAGATGAGTCATGGGGCATTGTGTTCCACTGTATTTGATGAATTCAAGAACACGAAATTTCTTTGGGACAAATTTCTTTGGGACAATCACATTTGGGACCAAACACATCTCTGCTGCCCGTACCGGGTCATATAAGTCTAACCCTTCAATGGCTTTGAGTCTGGCTTCCAGCGCCTCTATCTTAGCTTGATCAATGCTAGCAGATGACTTAGCCTTGTGGGACTCGTTAGCAGATGCCTCCATGATTGTTGGTGATGGTGCAGGTGTCGTTGACTGCACAAATGTTGGATTTTGTTGAGGTTCTTGACCATGTTCGCTCATTCTTTCCTCAAGCTGAACTGTAGTAGGAGCCGGATCAAAGGTGATCGGTCGATTAGAAGGACCTTCATCAGAGGTATTTCTTAATGTTTGCTTGAGTAAGCTAGTGAGGTGAGCCACACTTATTTTCAGAGACTCCAACTCTTCGTGCAAATAGGCCTCACATTGAGCACGCTCTTCATCTTCCATGTTTCTTGCTCGAAGTCGGGTGTTGTAGACTTTTTGGGGACCTATATTTCAATCTGTTGTCATAACTCAATTTTTGATCATTTTTATTTTAATTATTATTATTATTTTATTTACTGAAAAGGATAAAAAATGATGATAAAAAAAAAATAATGATGATGAAAAACAAGTAAAATGAAGAATGAATTAAAATTTGGGTTAAGGGCAACATGATTGGAAGTTTTGGGGTTTAATTAAATTTTATAATTAATCTAATTAATCCAATCAAGGGCTTAATTGGAGAATTGATAAGTTTTGAGACTTAGTTGAGCTTGGAATTAATTTAATTAATCCAATTAAGGGTTTAATTGGAGAATTGATAAGATTTGAGACTTAATTAAGCTTGAAAATTAATTTAATTAATCCAATAAAGGGTTTAATTGGATAATTGATAAGTTTTTGAACTTAATTGGCTTGAAATTAATTTAATCAGGGACTTAATTGAAGAACTATCAAAGTTTGGGGTTTAATTGGGGTCTAAATTGCAAAAATTAAAATCCAAGGACCAGCTTGAAAATGGCGCGGAAATGCAAGGATCCAATTACATTTTAACCAAGGGCTTGATTGCAAAAGTACAAAATTCCGAGGACCAAATTGAAAGAAGTATTTGGAATGGGAAAACAGAGTCGTTTTGGGAGGCCACTGTTCGCTCGTCTTCTTCCTCTGCAACGACTCCGCCATTAAAGGCAGAGATGTTTGTCCATTGAATGCAACGCCCCACGCCATTACTGCCGACCGTTACACCGCCGATCGACCTCTGGCCCTATAAAAGCTGGGCAAAAGGCAACCACAAAGAGGGGGATTTCTTTGGACTGAAAAGAAAACCATAAAACCACCGATGAAGACAGAGGGAAGAAACCCATAAAACAGAAACCCAGAAATAGTACACACAGCAAAAACAGAGACCAATACAAGCAGTAAACCCAGAAAACCAACGTTAATATCATCGTCTTCTCAATTGCCCCCTCCCCTGCAATTCAGAAAAAGGAAGAACCCAAAGTCAGTAAAAAACTTAGAGAAAGCCGACATATCCATTACCTTCCTCAATAATTGAGAAGAAGAGAGAACAGTGGACACAGCGGCAGAGAACATAAATAGAAGAGGAAAGCAGAGGAGAGTAGAGAGTAAGTAAAAAACCCAACAAACAGAAACACACGAACAGAGGGGAAGAGACTGAGAGGAGGAGGAAGAGAGAATTCTCCGGGAGTGCTCGAGCTGTTGCTGTCGCCTGCGCCTTCGAATCGCCAGGTAAGGCTTCTCTGTTATCTTCATTTCTGCACCTTTAATTTAAGAGAAGAAAACGGGGCTAAGGTAATTTAATTACCTTTGCCCTGTGCAGTGCACGCGTGGTTTGAACCACGCGTGCCTGCAGCCCAGCCGGGCCACTGGATTGGGCCAGTGGCCAGGCCGGGCTGGCTGGGCTTAGCCCAGCCCCCAAAAAAACATGTGCTGGGCTGGGCCAGGCCAGGCCCGGCCCAGCCCAAAAAAAAAAAAAAAAAAAAAAAAACAGAAAAATAAAAAATAAAAAAAATGTGTATGCATGAATAAAAATAATGTAAATTTATTGGTTTATTCACTGACGCCAGAGTCAGGAATAAAAATACCGGTTTAAATTTATATTATTTTTATTCGTTGTATTTTATTTTATTTGGCTAGAAAAATAGAAAATATTTGCATTCGTAAAAAATAAATTTATTATTATTTATTTATTCACTGGCGCCAGAGTCGAGAATAAAATAAAATACTGATTTAATTTATTTTATAGCTACGTAATATTTACCAACGCCTAAGTTGGAAATATTCGTAGTTGAATATTCACTGGCGCCAGAGTCAGGAATATTATAAGCAAATTTTCATAGCATAAACTAATAAACATTTAGCAAATTTAAGATGAAACTAGCAATGCAGCCTGCCTTAGGCAGGACGTTTAAGGGGTGATAATATCTTCCCTTTTACGTAACCAGTCCCGAACCATAGAATCTCTGTTGACCAGTTAGGGTTCCTAGTGACTATAATACTAGGTGGCGACTCCTTAAACAAGATATTTTTTTCCTTAAAAGAACCGGATACTAGAAATCTGTTCTTTTCTTTTTAATAATTCAAGAGAAATATTTTTAGGGCCGCCGCGATGTCGGGTGCGACATCTGTCATGTATGCATGTTAAATGTATGAACATGTAATTTATATGATGCACTTGTCCTTCAAGGGATGACATATGATTATAACTCTTGCATGATGAAACAAGAATCTTGATTCTTGCCCATACTGTTCAATGAAAATTTTCTGAGTGACAGTCTTGAGTTCAAAATGTGTCAAGAAGGGTTTGCCTTGATGTAAAGAAAGATAGCGCATACAAACTAAAGACAGGGTCTATTTATATGAATATGAATAGGTTTTCTATCTGGTCTCAAAAAGGTCTCATATCTGCCCAGTGACGTCCTTCGTAAAGACAGTATGGAGGCGTTGCAAAGAACAGTTAAGGCACGTATGCCCACCATTACCAAGCAGGCTCTCAGATATGAGTTGGGTGTTTCACGCATCTAAACCCGACCAATAGTCATAGGGCAGATCGTTAATTCCCCACTTAACTTAAAGGCTTGTGTATTCGTTTCAACAAATTAAAGCATTGACATTATGAACATATATATGTACAGGAATTAAAATGTGTAAGCAATAAAAATAAAGAAAATGCATATTAAAAATACACATGCAAACCACAACAAATGAAACACAATAATCAGACAAGAACAAAGCTTAGTCCACAAAATCCCCAGTGGAGTCGCCATTCTGTCGCACGTATGCGGCGGCGCGGCGATCATCCACCCTCAAGGAAAAAAATGGAATATTGATTTATTCCTGGCAAATAGGGAGAGACAAGGAATTCTTGTCTCTACAAGTGAAAGTATGGACTGGGAGTCGCCACCTAGTATTCTGGTTACTAGGAACCTTAACTGGTCTTTAGAGATTGGGTACGGAGACTGGTTGCGTAAAGGAAAGGTATTAGCACCCCAACTATGCCTTACCTAAGGTAGGCTGCATTATTTTAATGTCTGATAAAATCTAAAATCATGTTGTGGTTTTTTAATTGTTGGTTCGTTTACGGTTTAAGAAAAGTCCTCCTCTATAAGGAGATCCTTATCTTTAACGGGTAAAAACTAACTATTCGAAGTCGTCAAAAGAAAATATATTTTCAATATCAGGAATACGATTTACATATAAATTCATAATCCCTGATACTAAAATCAAACAAAATAAAATATTTTGTTGTTTTTGAGATTTTGGCCAATGTTCTTTTGACTTTAATAAACTGGTTATTAAAGCCAAAATGCATGCTAAAATATTGTTTTTTGACATATGAAAAATACGATATGATTTTTAGATTTGAGACACTTGGCCGTATGCACAAAAACATTTTTTTCTCTTTTTTTCATTTTTTTTTTTTTTGTATTTTTGGAAGTTTTTGCCGAAAACCGGGTATTTTAATATCGGATTTATATTTTTACGATGTAAAATACAGCCCGATATTAATCAAAATGACATAAAAACTACGCGGAAAAATATAAAATGCTGAAACAAATATTTTTTATTTTTTTCTTTCTGAATGGGCCGGGTCATGCCCCAATACATGTGTGAACAGTGCCGTGTGAACAGTGCTGTGGGATGAAAACCGGGTATTTTAATACCGGATTTGTATTTTACGACATAAAATACAGGCCAATATTAATCAAAATTGATAAAAGAAAATGTGCTGGAAAATTGTAAAATTCTGAAGAAAAAATTAAAAAAAGTTGCTAATTTTTTTTTTTGAAATGGGCCGGACCCGGCCCATATCAGTGGGCTGGACCCGGCCTATATCAGTGGGCTGGGCCAGACCCGGCCCAAAATCCATGGGCTGGGCTCAAGCCCAGCCCATCACAGCTGGTTACTGTGCATGAGCACAGTAACCAGCTTCTCCTTCGCCTGCAGGGACGTGCACCGTGCACGTCCTGCATGGCGAGGGAAGGAACGAAAGCAACGAAAAAGGGGGGGAGTGTTTACCTGGAGAGGCGGCGACGCCGGCAACTTCTGGTGGCAGCGGAGGCGGAGGAGGAGGCGGTGCCGGCAATGGCAGTGGCAGCCTCTCCCCCTGTTTTCTCTTCTTCTGTGAAGAGGCGAGAACCTCTTTGTTTTTTTTTTCTTTTTTTCTTTTCTTCTTCTGCTCTCTCTCTCGGTCCTCTCCTTCTCTCCTTCTCTCTCGGTCTCCCCTCTCTTCCCTCCTTCTTTTCTCTTCTTCCTCCCCTGTTTTTATAGGCGAAAAACAGGGGAGACGTCATGATGGTGGCCGCCCCCTCCACTATCGAGCAATGGATAAAGAGGAGGAGGCAAGTGGGTGAAAGGCGGGCGTCTTATTGCGCCAAATCCGAGTGGGAAGTCGATGCGAAACAGAGGAGAAAAGAAAATCTTCTTCTCCCCTGTTCTCTGCGTGCGCAGGGAAGAAGACAATGGTGCCGTTCAAAACGGCACCGTTTTGCGTTTTCCTTTTTTTCTATTTATAAACAGTGCATGAAACGGCGCCGTTTTGGTCAAAACGCTCCGTTTCATTTAAAAGGAAAAGGCACCAAAACACGTGATTCAAAGCAGGCCTTTAATTTGCGCGCGTTTTTCAATTTAGTCCTTGGTCTCGGATTTCTTCAATTAAGTCCCTAATTGGCCATCAAACTTCAATATTTATGCAATTAAGTCCCTGATTTGACCAATTTAACTTTCAAAAATTATAATTTGACCCCAGAAAATTAATTTCTTCTAATTAAAGCCCAAATTAACTCCAAAATCAATTTTTCTTGCAATTAAACTCTCCATAAATTCAATTAAACCTTCAATAAAATTTAATTGAGTCCATAAACTTCTAATTTTGGACTTTTCTTCCTCAAATTGAATTTTCGTTATCATCGGGGCTCTCATCAGTCAGTGATATACTGTCCAAATTTAATTTTTATATTTTTGAACATCCTCAATCAATTTTTGAGCATTTTTTTAGGACGCTCTGGCATTTTTCACAATTATATTTTTTTATAATATATATATTTTTTAATTTTTTTGTATTTTATTATTTTTTATGTGGGGACCCAAAAATGGGTTACAACAATTGCCCCCTCTTTACAATGCTTACGGAGCAAAGATTTGTGCATAGTAAGTGTTGTAAAGATAAAACAAAATTGGTCTTCCGAAACTGGTCGTCTCAAAATTTGATTGACCTAAAACTTCAACAGGACCCAAAGTCCTTTGTGTGGTTGGGCTAAACTGAGATTCCTTTCGTCAATCCCCTTTAACCCGAAACTTAAATATTATGTGCGTGTGGTTAGGATAGACTGAGATTCCTTTCGGCAATCCCCTCTAGATGGAAAAAAATGTGAAGTGTGGTCTCATTGTAATGGGTGACCTACCCAGATGGAAAAAAATGTAAAGTGCGGTCTCATTGTAATGGGTGACCTATCCAGGTAAAAAATGAAGAATTGGTCGAATTGTAATGGGTGACCTACCCAAAAATTGGATGGTGAGGGCTCAAAGGCGCACTCGAAAAGAGGTAGGGTTAGAAAAACGCACTACCAAAGGAGTTGAGGGCTCGAAGCGCACTCAAAAGCAAATGAGGTCTTGAAGGCGCACTCAAAAACAAATGAGGTCTTGAAGGCGCACTCAAAAGGATGGTCGAGGGTGTTGTAACCCATTTTTGGGTCCCCATAAAAAATAATAAAATAAATAGCCAAAGGAGGTTAGAAAAATAACGGAAGACAGAAGCACTCGGAAAATGGTCAGAAAATTGGTCAAGGAGTATAAAAATACAAAGATTGGATTTTTTACAGTATATTCCGGAAGGATGAGGGCCCTGTTTAGATGGAAAATTTAAATTTTGAGGAGAAAAGCCCAAATTTGGATGTTTATGGACTTAATTGGATTTTTATTTGAATTTATAGAGGATTTGATTGCAAGAAAAATTGATTTTTAAGTCAATTCGGGTTTTAATTCGAAGAAATTTAAGTTTCGGGGTCAAAATATATTTTTTAGGATTTTATTGGGGCAAATCAGGAGCTTAATTGCATAAATATTGAAGTTTAATGGCCAATTAGGGGCTTAATTGTGAAAATCCGAAACCAGGGACCAATTTGGAAAAGGCGCAAAGATAGAGGGGGCTGTTTGGAATTGATTCAGGGGCCTAATTGAAGAAATTGGAAGTTTATTGATCAATTGAGGGCTAAATTGCATAAATCAGAGGCCAGGGACCAAAGTGGAAAACGCAGCCAACTATGGGGACGGGGACCGAAATTGGCAGGGACGCAATTGAAAGGAACAAAAATAATTGGGGGGTTGATATGAACATTGGCGCGTTTCTGGCGCCACATTTGAATGAAACAGCGCATTTTCTCCAAAACGACGTCGTTTCATATATCTTAAAAAAAAAGAAGAGAAATACCAAACGGTGTCGTTTTAAATGGCACTGTTTCCCTTTCTTCTTCCCTCCGCATGCGCAGCAGGGAAGAGGAAAACCGGGGTTTTTGTTCCCGCCTCTCTCCTCACATGCCATGACCCGACGCTCCACGCCTTGGGACCACCGAAACCGAAGCCAATAGCCGACCACCCACCGCGCCACCGAAACTGAGGGAAACCCGCCTTGGCAGCGGCGCCTGCCGACCGACTGACCAGCGCGCCCCACTCCCCATGCAGCCATGCCCTGGTATCCCTATAAATAGAGAAGAAACAGAGTAAAACGGGACAAAAAAAAAAAAACAAAAAGAGGAGGAAGAGGAACCCGAAACAAAACTAAAAAACCAGAAAGAGGAGGAAGAGGAACCTAAAACAAAACTAAAAAACGAAGAGAGAGATGAAGAGAGAGAAACACCATAACAGAGGAGAGAGTCACCAAAAAACCCAAGAAAACCGAGAGCAAAGGGAAGGTTTGAAGCCGGGAGGGAATTCAGAAAACCAAAACTAAGCAAACGAACCGAGAGGATGTCGCCGGACCACTTGGAAATAGCCGTGAGGAGCCGCCGTGAGTTAGGACACTGGCACCGTCTCCACCGCAGCACCGCCAGCAAGCCACCGTCTCCGCCGCGCCAGGTACGCTTCCTTTCCCCCCTGCGTATTTTTTTTCCGAAGCCTGCATAAGTTTTGCCTCCTGCATGCAGAATCGTTCTGCATGCAGGAGGTGGGGGGGAAATTCCCCCCCCCGGTGCTTTTTTTTTTTTCCTTCTCTAGGCCAGATGGTTTCTGCCCAGAACTATGTGGGACGGGCCAGAGGGTTTCTAGCCCAATCCGGCGGTCTGGGCTGGGTCTGGCCCAATCCGGCGGTCTAGGCTGGGTCTGGCCCAGACCGAGGTTGATTAGTTTGTTGGGCCGAGATCGGCCCAATCCCTTTTTGGTCGAGTTCGGCCCAATCCCTTTTGGGGCTGGGTCCGGCCCAGTTATTTGGGCCGGCCCAGCCCACTTAATATATTAATATATTTATTAAATTATATTATATTATATATATATATATATATATATATATGAAAAGAAAACAACAATATTTTTTAGACTATATATATGAACAGAAAAAAATAAAAAAAATAAAAAAATCCGAAAAGTCTAAAAAATATTGTTGTTTTCTTTTCATATATATATTGGTTTGTATTTTTATACTGTGAAGATAGAAATTCAGTGTTTAAAATACCCGGTTTTCGTCAAGACATCCAAGATTTTCAAAGATAAAAAATGTCTGTTTGCTTTCAAAAAATTCTAAAAAATTTCCTGAAAAATATTGTTGATTTTTCCTGCACATTTTCTTTTATGATTTTTTATATTGGTTTGTATTTTTATACTATGGAGATACAAATTCAGTGTTTAAAATACCCATTTTCGTCAAAAAAGAAAAAATGTTTACAAAAAAAAATGTTTTCTTTCGTGTTGCATACGGCCAATACTCTAACATGTTTTGAATGTTCTTTTTATATAAAAAAATATTGGAAGCTTTGAAAGTGTGTTTTCGCATAGATTTCTTAAACACAAATTATTTTCTTGCATTTCTGGATTTTACAACATGTTTGTAAAACTCCAAAGGGTATTGGCCAATATTCCAAAAACTATAAAAATCTTATTTTGGGGGAGGAAATTCATTTATTATTCACCGCTAATGTTTGGATGAAGAAATCCTTAAAAGGATGAATATCCAAAATATTATTGGGAGTAATAAATCCGCACACATTCTTGAAAGAAGCCTTGATTATAATCGAGAACATTTCAAAATTTCAATTTTTTTTTACTCCACGGTTTACGAGTCGTGAAAGTATGAAATACTAAGGCGAGATGAGTTTTTTTAAGAGTGGTGAATTTTTTTTTTCCTTTTCCTTGCGATTTACGAGTCGCAAACTCTTGAAATACTAAGGGAAAAATGAGCTTTCAAAGCACATGGAATCTTCTTAGATTTCTATCCAAAATAAATTGATAGGACTAGAAAACACCAACACCATAGATTATAGAGCAGACCAAACACCAAGCAGCTTACCTTAGGTAGGGCGTACTAGGGGTGCTAATACCTTCCATTTACGCAACCAGTCCATTGCCTTAGAATCTCTGAAAGACCAGTTAGGGTTCCTAGTGACCAAAATACTAGGTGGCGACTCCAAAGAACCAAATCAGTAAAACAAAACGAAAGTCGCCAGTCGAATGCCGCAAAACAAATTTTCGTTTTTTTAGGATGCGTCCCTAATTGGCCATCAAACTTCAATATTTATGCAATTAAGTCCCTGATTTGACCAATTTAACTTTCAAAAATTATAATTTGACCCCAGAAAATTAATTTCTTCTAATTAAAGCCCAAATTAACTCCAAAATCAATTTTTCTTGCAATTAAACTCTCCATAGATTCAATTAAACCTTCAATAAAATTTAATTGAGTCCATAAACTTCTAATTTTTTACTTTTCTTCCTCAAATTGAATTTTCTTTATCATCGGGGCTCTCATCAGTCAGTGATATACTGTCAAATTTTAATTTTTATATTTTTGAACATCCTCAATCAATTTTTGAGCATTTTTTTAGGACGCTCTGGCATTTTTCACTATTATATTTTTTTTATAATATATTTTTTTTGAATTTTTTTGTATTTTATTATTTTTTATGTGGGGACCCAAAAATGGGTTACAACAGGTGTATTATCCCCAAGATGGGAGCTCAAGGAAGCACTTGAAAGGGAGATGAGGGCTCAAATGAACACTTGAAAGAAGGTGAGGGCTTGAATGCATGCTTGAAAAGGAGGTAAGGGCTTGAAGGCACACTCAAAAAGATGATCAAGGGCTTAAAGGCGCACTCAAAGGAGGTGAGGGCTCGAAGGCGCACTCAAAAGCAAATGAGGTCTTGAAGGCGCACTCAAAAGGATGGTCGAGGGCTCGAAGGCACACTCGAAAAAAATAAAGGCTCGAAGGCGCACTCGAAGAAGGTGAGGGCTCGATGGCACACTTGAAAGGAAGTAGGGTTAGAAAATGCACTACCTTAGGGATGAGAAATGAAAGGTGGTGGAAAAATACAAAGATTTTTTTCTACGACCTGATTCTCATGGGCAGCCTGCCTAGGTTAGAATTTCTCGTAGGTGAACAATTTTCAAAAGCAATTTCAATCTTGGCCATTTCAAGGTGGCCTTCCATTTGATGGATCCAATAAGAGATTTCTCTTGTGAAATTTGCAAAACTCATTGTCCAATGTCATAAAGTATAGATGATATGCATGCATCTTTACCTGATTCGAAATATAAGCCCCATTTCTTCTTAATCTTCTTGTTTGTTTGACTGATGACAACTTGCTATCTCTGATTTGGGTCATCTTCGTCATTTAGATTCTAGCCTACTCGAGTTGGCCTATATAAGTCCCTTCCCAGATTCGTTTACACAGCTTAGCCTTTGTAGTGCGCATCGTGACCTACTTGCTAGAAAGTCTTGTCAAATAATTTGAGAGGATCATTCATTAATTCCCGTCTCATTTTTAAAAACATTATGTCACTTACTGAAAGGATCAAGCTGCCTTTTATAAACCAAGATGCCCTCTTGTCTTGTTGTTGGAAATGTTCATCTTTTTTTCTAGAAAAGATCGATTTTTTCTTCTAAACATAATATTGCCCTCTTATACTAGTCATTGCTCCTAGGTGTGCTTTGTCAGCAACTCTGCCAAATAATAGTTTCTAAGCGACCATTCTCTCTTTTCTTTCCTTTTTAGTTTGGTGAAGGAATATATGTTCAACATGAATCTTAGAATCTTGATCTTGCATTTTGAAAACAAAAATTGTTTTGATGTAAGTTTGAAAAAATTTGCTTTTGAATTCTTGCAACTACTTGGTTTTTTTTTCTTGGGAAAGAGATTATTTTCTCTTGTGTTTGGTGTTATTGTCTCTAGTGAAAGTATGTCATGAGGTGACTTTCTGTTTTTATGGGTTCAAAGTGAAGGGCTCGAAGAAAACCTCAAGGTTTTGGTTAAGAAAAATTATCTCGTTTTGAACACTTATTTTATCAGCATGAATAATAATAATAACTTGTTCTCGATGTCGCGACTCCTATGAAAAAGTACTCTTTACATTTGAGAGCATTGTTTATTGTTTCAAGTTGCTTGCTTGCTTGATTAGAAAGGACTTCTACAGATATGTAATGTAGGCTATGGTTTTTGGTTATGAAAGAAAATGATTCATAAAAAGTGTTTCAGGGTTTCAAAGACTGAGGATCACTATCAATAGTTCAACTCTTTACGTCTTTCATCTTTTCTTTTGTTGTTTTTCTTTGATTTGCCCTTTCTTTCTTTCTTTTTCTTTTTTTTAAGGCATACTTATTTTATCTTGGTTATCACTTTTTCTTGTGATTTGGGCATGCCCCCTAACATTTGAGTTTCTTAGGCTTTTTTGCCTTTCTAGCTTTCTCATGGCTTCTCTCTTCTTTTTTTCAATAAAATTCTCACTTACCCCCAGTGTGGGGTGTGATCCTAGTCAAGATTTTTTCATTAAAGAAAAATTATTCAGGCTCAAAGAGGGACTGTGAGGGATACTTATATTTTTTTGGAATGTGAAAGGAATAATAACAATGGCCTTTCCTCATTTCAAACGCAAGCAGTTAAAATCAATAAACTTTGGCCTCGTCCAATGTGATGGTTTGGTCTTTGCAAACAAATGTATTTCATGAGTCTATGAGCAATGAGTTCATTACATACCATTATTCATACATTTAAAACAATTGGTTCCAAAGTCATGGTATGAGTGTGACAATTTATTTTTTATTTGTGCACTTTGGTTTAAAGTTTAGCCACCTCAATGAAGGCGTAGCTTGAATTATGTGTCATTCTACAAGTAGAATGTAAAAAATATCATTTTAAACAAATATCATTTTTTATTTTTGAAATCAAAATGCAAGTTCAATTTTTCAAAGCTCCAATGGGGAAACTGACTTTGGTAAAAGACATGAATTGCGTCTATGAGATCACGCGAGGCTTTAAAAGTTGTGAGTTCGAGGGAACCTCTTTCAGGATATTTTGGTTGTAAGTCAAAATAAGAGACACAATTAAAGAACAAACTTATTATTTCATTGAAATCCTAAAAAAAAAAAAACAAAGACTTTATGCTAGCAGGGTGACACATAAAAAAGGCTAAACATTTAGCAATTATCGATTGGAATTTTTGGAATCTTCCAACCATCCCTCTTTTATGAATTCCTCAACAAGGGCACCTTTCCACTAGTCAGTTAAGGTCACACATAGACCAAACTTGGCCTAGTGATATAGCTCCATCTTTGGGATGAGTGATCTCTAGATGTCTTTGTTTTAGTAGCTCTTTATCTCGCCTTTGTAATCACCTTTAATATTATGAACCTCGGTTTCATTCTTTTCTCTAGTGAAACGCTTCTCCTCGGTCAAGTCAGCAATCCTTCCTAAACTATAGCAACCATGTCAGAAAAATGTTATGCAGAGCTTCCAACCAGGTAGTCAAAGTACGGGGCCTTCAAAGTGCTGACAAACAAGTTGATCATTTCATTTTCCAACAAAGGAGGATTAACCTGTGTGGCAGTCTCACGCCACCTTTTAATGTATTCTCTTATGGACTCCTTATTGTCCTTCTTCATAGCTTGCAAGCTTGACCTATCAGGGATGATATCCCTATTGAACTTATATTGCCTAATAAAGGCATCAACTAAGTCCTTCCACTTTTTTATCTTGGTATTGCCCAAACACATATACCAAATAAGGGCAACGTCATTTAAACTGTCTTAAAAGAAATAAATCAATAGTTTCTCGCCATAGACTACCTTAACCATTTTGTTGCAGTATGCCTTGTGATGAGTTATAGGGCATTGATTTCCTGTATATTTGATGAATTCTGACACCCTAAACTTCTTAGGAATGACTACGTTAGGTACCAAACACATCTCAACAGCTTTTATATAATCATGTAGGCTAGTTCCCTCGAATGCCCTTAGCCTTTGTTCCAAGGCAGCCTATTTATCCAGACCATCTTCTTTTACCATTTTGTTCTTTTGAGATTCCTTCATTGTAAGGTCAAAGGTAGATGACGTTCTTATAGGATATGCTGGTTGAGCAAATTGGAAATACATAGCCTATTAAGACACCTCATTTGCCCCCAGATTCTGTGGATTTACGAGCATAGGTTCAGGCTGAGCTATATATTTTGCTTCTTCAGGTTTATAACTCAAGGCATGTTCAAGTAAGCTAGTAAGCCTGACGACTTCTTCTTTAAGGCTTTCCATCTCTTTTCTGTGTTAGGCTTCCAACTGGGCTTTTTCTTCATTTTTCATTTGTCTCTTTCGCAGTCAAATGTTATAAGTGTGTTTTAATGAGGGGGGCCTATATTTCACCTAGAATGTAGTATTATGACAATTCATAAGTGTATGTTCAACATGCATGAGTATGAATGCAACGTATTGGGTATGGATTCGTTCTTTTTAGGGGTGATATAACGATCATTATTCTTTGGATGTATGGTCAGATACAAATCCAATATTCATTGCAATACCGAGAGGAGATATGTTTAGCCTTTTGTCATCCAAACTTTTAGCCATATTCTTGGTGTCTTTTATTATGCATCTAATGTCTTTGAGTAACGATATCCCACCAAAATCCAGTCTAAGACAATCTCCCTTGGTCATTTGCATGGATTTATACTTGAGTCCATACTCAACAGTTGTTATCTTGGGAATAATGGCCATTATGTCACCTCAAAGCCCTGTAATGAGGATGCTTACACGTTTAAGCTTATCTCAATGAAAGTATGCAGGGATTAACCTAAAGGATAGGTTCTAGTTATTAAATGCATCAGGGTAATTTTGCTATCTAGTCTCAAAGGTTTTTCACATGCTCAGTGATCATCCTTGAAAGGTTGATATGAGGTTTACAAGCAGTGTGAAGATAGAGGCCCTAAGTAATATCAGTTCAGCATATCGACCACTGTCGGGTAAACAATCAAGCGGGAGTTGGATAGTTTTGCGAGCCTTACCCAAGCTAAAGCCATTGGGGTGCCGTTATTCCTCCATTTATGTTAAAGTTGATACCCCATGTATTCAAAATTAGATGAGTGATGTGTAAAGATCTTGGATCCATATACAATATATATGCATGATAAACATGAATAACAATGCATGCTAAAACAGTACAAGAGCAATAAATAAATAAATAAACAAAACTTGATAAACTCAACATAACCACAACAAGGAAAAAAAATACAACAAATATTCTTTAGCAATCAAAAGAAAAATCACAAAGCTTAATCCTAAAGCCCCCAGCGGAGTCGCCATTCTGTCACACCCGGACATCGCGATAACCGATTAAAAATTATTACTCGATTGGAAAAAATAACCGATATATGGCATCTTGTTCTTTTAGGAGAAAATGTCTTATTTAAGAAGTTGTCACCTAGTATTATGATCACTAGGAACCCTGACTGGTCAACAGAGATTCTATGGTACGGGATTGGTTACGCAAAAGATAAGATATTATCACCATTTAAATGTCCTACCTGAGGCAGGCTGCATTACTAGTTTTGTCATAAATTGCTAACATTTTATTGGTTTAGGCTATGATGGTTTGCGCGTAATATTCTTAACTCTAGCGCTAGTGAATATTCAACTACGGATACTTCAAACTCTAGCATTGGTAAATAGTACATAGATATAAAAACAAAATAAATTTAAATTAGTATTTTTTTTTATTCCTAACTCTAACGTTAGTGAATAAACAAATAAAAATAAATTTATTTTTACACATTCACATATTTTTTATTTTTATATGACTAGATAAAATTAAATAAATAAATAAATCAACATTTTTATTCCTGACTCTAGCGTTAGTGAATAAACCGATAAAATAAATTATATTTGTTTTATGCATACACAAATTTTTTATTTTTATATTTTTTATTATTGTTTTTAGGCTGGGCTTGACCCAGCCAACCTGGTTGGGCAAAATCAAAGAAAGTACGCGTGAAGTGCATGAACAGCGCGAAGGTAATTAAATTACCTTCGCACAGTGTTCTTGCAATACTAAACTTAAAGAATGAAAACGGGATGAAGAATGGGCGTACGTGCTTCTAGAGACAACAAAGATGCTTGCAATGCAGTAATGCCTCTAGTCTTTGTATGACTTTTCCTACTGCTTTCTTTTGCTTATATGCCACCATATGATTTAGTCTTCCATCAGCTCCTTAGATGATGAAGGTGCTGGGTTTTGTGGAAACTGATGTTTTGGGTTCCTTTTTTTTTTTTTTTGCAGGGATGAATGCCAATGGCGAGGCCAATACTCATTTTGATATTTTGTTTTTACTCTATGTTTCTTTGTTTCTGTATTTATCCCCTTCTTTATGTAATCCCTGTTTTTTTTTCCCTCCCCCCTCCCCTTTCTCTATGAATTACCTAGGCTTTTATAAGCACCTTTCTGGCTCCTTATCTTCCCCTGATAAGGATGAAGTTTTCAAGAGTTTGTGTTTTGAGCAAATAGGGACACCAACAGTCCTGCCATAGCTGGACTGTTGGTGATGGTTTTCTTGATATTGTTGGCATGTCGTGGCAGCGACACGAAATTTGACTGAGAAGTTGGTAAAGGAAGTCGTGGGCACTTCACAGTGCTAGGTGGATTGATCTTCATTGTTTTCCTCATTGCAGGTAGCTTTCTCTGTTTTCAAAGGAAGAAGACAAAGCAGGATGGTAACAAAACGGCGTTGGATACATGGGTGGCCAGTTTCTTAAATTCTATCCCTGAAGTTTTGAACTTTTACATTCAAGCCCCTAATCTTTTAAATTTCAAGATTTACCCTCCTTAAAATTAAATTAAAGATAAGTGGGTCAAAATTGGGTTACAACACCTTTCAATTTGATCCATTCTTGTTCAATTCAGAGGTATGCATATCTACATACATTCGTTTGAAAGTGTCAACCCAATCAGCATAGAATTTGAAAATGCAATAATAGTTGATCGAGGACAAGATGTTATTGAAATCATTGGAAAAAATGGGATGTAATCATTTGATTTCATGGAAATAAGGTTATGAGGGGTATTTCTTAGTTAAATAGTGGTGGTTACTGACACGATTAAAAGATTGATGTCTTATCCCAAGTGCAAGAGTATCGAAGTAATAAATAATTTGACAAGACCGGGGTTGAACCACAAGGAGGTCAGCTATATAAAATTACAAATAATAAATAAAAAGGTGTTGAAGAGAACTTTTGAGATGTGATATGAATGTAAAGATTAAACAAGGATAAAATAAATGTCAAGGTTAGAGGACCCACTAATGGTATTTCAAATAAGTATAATGTAAACTTTTTTTTATTACTTAACAGGAAACTACACATAAAGAAGGTTCTAATCGGATTATAACTTATTAACGTGACCATATTAATTATCTTATTTGAATAATACCAATACTTATAAATATTGTTAGGTATTCATAATGATAACTTATGTTAACAACAAATCAATTTCTTTTTATAACATAGGTGTTGGTTATACCATATAGTTGGTTATAAAAGGATCAAGTACTTGTTGTATCAAGGGCTGCACAACATAAATCTAGATTAACCATTTAACAAGCAATGAATTAAAAAGGAGAAAGATAACAATTATAAACATGTTAATATCAAACATTAAGTCTCTGTTGAGTTTATATTATATTTATTCTTACACCATTAGTTTAACCTTTTCACCTTGACAAAATAAACTTAGCTAAACATAATGAAGATGAGAAATATGAATAAATAAGATAAGAACATAGTTATGATATAAGTTAACTAAGTATAGTAAAGGAAATGAAAAGTATAAATAAGAGATTAATAAAAATAAAACTTAAACATTACAAAATATAAAGAGAGCAATAGCAAGATCTTGATCTGAAAACCAAGATATTTAAATGTATGGCAAATACCTTTTTTATATAAGCTAAAATTCAGAACTATTGATTTGATGACTAATTATTGAGTGGGTGACCACCTTTTGACTTGGTGATAATCATTATCTTCTTGTCTGAACCAAACTTAATTGATAACATCCGAATTGAAAAGATAGTCTTCATGAAAGTTTTGAGCATTTGTCTTAGATTTCTAAAAAAACAAGAATGAGCTCATTTTGACTTCTAGAACTTGACATATGGGTTGAACATTGAACAGTGTCTAGGCTATAGGACAGATTCAGACTTCTCTTTTGTTACTAAGATTTGAGCTTAAAAACAATCGTTTTTAATATTGAGGTTTTCATGAAACTTTTAGGCCTTTGTCTTAGCTTTTCATTAAGATAAACCAGACCTATATCTTTGGTCTACAGCTCCAGTTATGATGCAATAACTGAATAGTATTTCAGTTTGAATTGAACCAGCATCTCTTCTATAAGCTTAACCTTCTTTTTGTCTTCTCAATTTCAATAGTTAAACAAATCAATCAATCCTTTGAATTGTGAAACATACCTGCATTTGAAAATTTATGCAAATAAGCCCCTGATTTGATCAAATGAACTTTTAAAAATTTCAATTTGACCCCTAAACTTTATTTTCTTCTACTTAAAACCTAAATTAACTTCAAAAAGTCAATTTTCTTACAATTAAACCCTCTATAAATTTTATTAAGCCTTGAAAAAAATTTAAATGAGTCCCTATATATATATATATATATATATATATATATATATATATATATATATATTCTTCTAACATTTCTTTTAATTTTTTGTATTATTTTTTATGTGGGCCCTCAAAAATGGATAACAATAAATGTCTCCTCTTTACAATGATTTGTTAAGTGCTTTGCATAGTAAGTTTGTAAAGACAAACTAATTGTTCTTCCAAAACTTATTTTCTTGAAGCTTCTAGTTTAGTTGACTTGAAACTCTATCTTCACAGCAACCCTTTCAACCGGAACTATGATCAAACTGTTTACAACTTGGGTAACCTAAAACTCAATCTGATAATTCCTTATAACTAGAATTAAAAGCTTAATCAATCTAAGATCCCATTCTGAAGATCCCTTTTAACTAGAATCAGAATATGAAAACCAGTTCAGCTAACCTGAAATCTCAATCTAACGATTCCCTTTAACTAAAAATAAAAGCTATGTCAACCTGAGATCTCAATCTGGAAATCCCTTTTAACAAGAACCAAAATATAAAAAACAGCTTGGCTAACCTGAAATCCTAATAAGGTGATTTTTTTTAACCAAAACCAAAAGCTCGATCAACTTGAGATCCCAATCTAGCAATCTCCTTTACCTAGAACCAAAAAATCTTTAAAACAGCTTAACTAACCTGAAATCTCAATATGGTGATTCCTTTTAACAGAACAAAAAATATTGTCTTCAGCTCAATTAACCTAAAATCTTAATTTAGAGACCCTCTTTAACTAAAACATTGGTCTTTGTCTTTAACTCGATCAACCTAAAATCCTAATTCAGTGATCCCTTTTAACCAGAATCAAAATATTTCCTTTAGCTCAATTAACCTAAAATCTCAATCTAAAGACCCCTTTTAACCAAAACCTTGGTCTTTTTTGTTGACCTAAAATCTCAATCTTGCAATCTCGTTTAACCAAAACCAAAATGTTTTGTTTCCTCTTTCAGCTCAGTTGACTTGAAACCTTGAATCTCAGTGATCCCTTTCAACTAGAGTTTTTCAAATACTCCTTTTTTTATTGGTCTTTCACTTATGTAGTTTGATTTCAAGAATTATTTGTAAAATAAAAAACCTGTGCAATGTTTTAGGGTTAAATGCATGCATTTTAAGGGCTTTTTTCTCTTTTTTTTCTGTATTACTTGTTTTGTTTTAGGGCATAAATCTTTTTTAATAAATAAAACTTTAAAAGACTTTTGTTTGTTTATGAAAACTAGAATCAAAATAGTTCATGAAATTTTTGTTTTATCGAATCTCAAAATATGGTTCGTTTATAGGTCAGGCTTTTACTAGAGGTGACCTTCTGTTTTAGTTTTTCAAACAGGTTTTAATTATATTACTTGAAGAGATCTGTATAGAAAATTATTTTTGCCTCATTTGAGAATATATATTTTCTTACATGGATAAAAGCAGGTGGCTACTTATTTATCACATCATGTGAACAATAAGATCACCGTTTTTCAAACAAGGTTGTGTGTGCTTAATTAGAAAGGACTTCTAAAGGCACGCAATGCAGGCTATGGCTATAGCTATGGGCTATGAAAGAAATAGGTGTTTTCTAGGCTTAAAAGGTATTTAAGGGTTTAAAACTTAGGATCACTTTTCTTCTATCTATTTTCTCTTGTGAGGCTATCTCATGGACTTTGTTTGAATAGACTTTTTTTCTTAATGAATAGTCTTACTTCAAGATCTTTGCCTTAGTCTTAGAACGTTATCAAACCATTATTTTCTTCTTTTTTTCACTTTTTACTTTTTTTGTTTTTCTTATTTTTATTTTTTGCTTCCTCATTCTTGTCCTTCCCTTTTTATGATGATGCCCCTTAATGTTAGGTTCTAACTTTCATAGATTCATGTGTGCATTATGACATTTTACTCTTATTTTCCTCTTTTTTTACCCCTTAATGTGGAGTGTGATCCTAGTTCGGGTTTTTGTGAGGTAAAAGGTTATTCAGACTCAAATAGAAACCACAAGGGATATATTCTTAGAAAGTGAATGGACAACATAGATAGTCTTTCCTCATTTCAAACATACGTCATTAGTATCGATTAACCCTGTCCTATTTTCTGAAAGAACTTGTAGGTGATTATAGAGTTACTACCAACCATTTAACCATGCAATTCAAAATTTTATTCAGAGAGAAGGTTCCATCTTATAATTAGCTTTGGTTTATTTGGTTTGGTCACCTTTTAATCGAGAATTGCTTAAATCTCATCTTGAGCATATTATGATTCATTCATTACAATCATGCACAAAACCAGTTCTTTATAAGATTTTTTTTAGGAAAAGGATTTCAAATGTTGTGAGATCATGCAATTTATAATGAAAGGTTCTTTACACTAAGAATTCATGGTTAAACTTCCCTTTATTGACATAGAAAGAAAGTTGGATATATTATGCATAGTATCCTTTTACAGAATCAGAATTAACAAGTCTAGCTAGATCTTTTCATCCATTCTAGACAATCTTAGAACTCCTCTTGAGAAAGTTTTCTTCACTACATAAGAACCCTTGTAGTTTGGTGCTCATGTACTCTCGTGTTTTCTTGGTAAGGACAATATTTTTTTCAGAATTAGATTTCCTTCTTAAAATACTTAAGGTTAAGCTTTCTTGTCATATATCTTAGCCATTCTTTTTTGGTAAAGTTGGTGATGATAAATTACAGTTATCCTTTTTTCATTAATCATGTTTAGCTATTCATACTTCATATCTTACTTTGGCCCACTCAGCCTCTTCTAGCTCAAAATCTATCAATACTCTGAACGAGGGGATATCTACTTTTAAATGCATCACCACCTCCATTCCATATACCAAAAAAATAGGGTAGCTCCTGTTGAAGTTCTTGTTGTAGTGTGATATGTGTGGAGGGTAAATGAAAATATCTTATGCCAATCTTTATAGGTGATCATCATTTTTTAAATAATCTTTTTGATATTCTTATTGACAACTTCCACAACTTTGTTCATCTTTGGCCTGTATGGTGAGGAATTGGAATACTTGATTTTTCACTTGACACAGAGCTCTACTATCATCTTGCCATTGAAGTTTTGAGAATTATCAATCACTATTTTTTTATAGTGGACCATATCAGCAGATCAAGTCCTTTTCTATAAATCTTCTTACCATCTTTTGTGTTACATGCATATATAATTGGCTTTTACCCATTTTGTAAAGTAGTCTATAGCCACAAGGATAAACCTATAACCATTACTGGCTTTTAGATTGATAGGTTTAATCACATCAATTCCCAAATCGTAAATGACCATGGAGATGTTAGATTGAACAAGGGAGTTGGAGGTGCATTGATCTTATCACTATGCTTCACACATATGGCATTTCTTGACATAGTCAACACAGTCCCTTTCTAATGTCATCCAAAAATAACCAGCTCTTTGTATTCTATGAAAATTGGACTAATAATATTTTTGATTGGGAATAAGCTTTAAATAGGTTTTATACAAAGAATACATTAACACGCATGACAGAAGTCTAAGAAGGAAGAAAAATAAAGAGTTAGTTTAAGTATTATTTTTTAGTGTTAAATGTAAATCTTTATATCTTACGTGATAACACAAATTAAAATGAATGCACACACTTTATTTTGCATGCATTTAAAAGGATTGATAAAGAGGTTATAAGAATTCACTTAGATTGAAATTGTCAAAACTGGAATTCTACATGAACCAGTTAATCGTTTGATAATACTAGATGAATTAGTCGACCACTTGTCCATTCGTGATGAACACTTGGGAATTTTGAAGGAATTAATCGACCAATTGACTTTATCAATTTGAACAAATCAACTGTTTAAGCCTTTAATGGAGTTGTAATGATTATAAACGACTAGTTTTTGATAGAAACATATATATAGCTTACCAGATTATAGAATTGAATGAGGAATCCTATATATATATAGACACACACAAACACAAGCTATTTTAAGAGTAAAAACACTTTAAATAATTAATCCTTAATATACTCATATTTGTGCATTAAAACCTTTTTAATTTTACATAAGAGTACACATTCTCATTCTTACAACACTTAAACACTTTACAATCCATTAAGTGTTATCTAGTGAGATATAGAGATATTTAGATTTTTAATTGTAAAATCCATTATATTGATAGAGTAGTTTTGTGATAACAAAATCACATTTGTAAACCCTTGAGAGTTCTTGGTATTAATAAGGTATTGTCGTAGGAAAGACCTTAAAGAGAGTTCTATCTTTAAGTGATGTAATAAGTTAGGTGTGGATTCATCAAGTGACAATTATATCATTTGACTTGGGCTAGTGAAAGAATATAATACTCAAGTATGATTTGGCACTTGAAGTATTAATATAAACTTGTTGAATCACGTTCAAAACTGAGTTTGTAATTTCTCTCTCTTATTTTTTATTTTAAACACTTTAATTATATTGTTGATGATTATTTGTTATTGTGTTTAATTAAATTAAATTGTATTATTTGTTAATATTAGTGGAACACTTAATTCACCCCATAGGTGTTATTGTTGCTTTAATCATAAAACAACATCTTTTACTGCAAATTTCAACAGTTTTGATTAATGAATAAATATTGAGTTTTGCTTGTGTAAACATGTTTTTTTAATTGAGACAAATATCACAAATTGACTTATTAATATATAACTGGCCTTGTCATAATTTTTATGTTTCGGGTTCTTGATTTATTATAATCAAAGGGTCCAAGTTTAATTGGTAATGTGTATAATTTTTAGATGCATTATTATCTTTAAATTAAATTCTTTTATCCAAATTTTTAACTTTTTATTTTTGTCATCTTCTCACTTGTTGGTTTCTGAATTATATATTGACGGGATTCACATCACCAACAAACCTTTGAGTTTGGAAAGACAACCTTAGCCCGAACCCGAGAAGGCACTGGATAACCAAGAGAGCGAGTCACTAGATGTGAGAACCCAATATAATTATTCGTACGCTGAAACATTCAAAATGATGAAGATGCGTTTGGGTATGTGAAGATTGGCTCGGAGAAACCTACCGCCACCTTGGGGATAAGATTTGGTAAAAAATATCCCTAAATGAATTTGGAAAGCATTATCATAGATCAATTTGTCTTTTGATATCTCTCCGTCCTTGAGAGGCTCAGAGTACCAAATCAATCCAGAATTTTTTTTTTTTTTCTTTCTAGTCCTTTCTTTTTAGTCTTCAATATAAATTCAATTTAATCCCTTGCATCTTTGAAATTATTACACCCCACAGCATAAATACGAAGATACCTTCACTATTAAAAGAACAATCATAGCGCACATCGATTAACGTAAATTGAATAGGAAACGGGAAAGGAGCATCCAAAGGTAATAGTTGAGCATTACTGGTTTGGCTTTGTTTTTTGTTCGAATATAAACGAATAAAGGTCGACCAACAGGGAGAAAAACGATGCTACAGAAAACACGCTGAAGCATCATCTTGTCTGGTTAGGCTGAGGAATAAAAAGAAAAAGGTAAAAGGATCATTCGTTCGGTGCAAATACTGTTTAGCTGATTGCCCTGAGATCCCATGACTGAGAACCTCTACCGGGACCGGTTGCACCTCGCCATACATGCTCACTGGAAACGGGTGCGGTGCCGGCTAGTCAAGGTGGAAGTCCACCACCTTTGGGCTAGACGTCTTTGGGTTCTTTTCCGCCCCTGTATGATGCAATGTTCGGTCAACATCCTTTGTCTTCAGAAAAACTAATTTGCTCTTTTATCAAGATGAAAACGACAAATTCTAGTAGCCAACAGTATGCAAAGAATGCTTTGCCAATTTTTTCTTTTTCCTATTAAATTAACTTCCCATTTTTTAATATTAACACATAAAAATATTAAAAAAATATTTTTAAATAAAAAAATATTTTGCAAATATAAAGACAAACCGGATAAAGTTCAGTTGTTTCCCATGTAACTTTCTGGTCAAGGAGGTAGGACCGGAAGGAGTCATTCATTAACATGGCATTCAATGGTTTTATCGTCAGCATGCTTTAGGAGTTCGGTATTATCATCAAGTACCATTGGAAGAATAAAAACAATTATTTTTATTTTATTTTTCCATCTTTCTTGTGTCATCTTTGAAATAGAGTGTGTTTGGTATTGTGGTAGCTGTTATGATTATAGTTTAAAAAAAATTGTTTTATAAAAAGTACTTTTAGTTGTGGTTGATTTGAAGAAATATATGTTTGGTTAAAACTGTGGTTGAAATTGAAGTTGAACAAAAAGTAGTTTAATGTGTTTGGTTAAGACTACTTTTAAAATTGAGGTTATAAAATAATTTTAAAAAATATATATTAATATTGATGGTTTTTAATTTAAATATTATAAAATTACTATTATATCATGAAATAAATAATACTTTATATAAAATATTTTTTTAACATTAGTTTTTTGAATAAAAAATAATAAAAAATAAAAAATATATTTTTTATTTTATTAGGTCGGACCCGGTTCAATGTATTTTTAGCTTTGAACCGGACCGGTCCGGTCAGAAAAAAAACCCATGAACAGTGGAGATGCTCCACTGTTCACGTGAACAGTGGAGCATGCTCCACTGTTCGGGAAAGAAAACTCATGAACAACACTGTTCATGAGTTTTCCAGTCCAAGAAGCAGAGCTGCTTCTTGGAAACCTGTGGCTGTGCCACAAAAAATAGTAGGCCCCACTGTTATAAATCTGCTGTGAAAGTATAACCAAACAATTGGATTGCTGTGGTTGCTTCAAATGCAGAAGCAACCACGCAACCAAACGGACTCATAGTGGTTCGATATTGATATTGTATTGGGATAAAAACCATGAAGTTATTTAGAACAAACTTAGATATGTTCCTTGCACATGTCACGGACCAAACAATTTTTTTTAATGTAAAGAAGGTGATAGATTAAAAAAAACTTAAATCTTAATTTATTGGTTAAATTGATAATTTAAATATTTACAAAAAATTAAATGAAAATAAACAATCTATATCGAACCATTTAAATAAACCCATAAAAAAACATTGAAAACAAAACCATACTTGAGCTTGTTCGGATTATTAAACAATCTAATATTAACTTAATTGAAGGGAAATCGGAAAAAAAAAATCAAACTAACAAAAAAATAGAGAAATAGCTTAAAAAATAAGGGAAAAACCAAGCAAACATAAACAACCCTCCTAAATCTATTCCAATAAAAAAAATTACAACTTGTTAAATTATAGACCCGAGTTCAATAAAAAGCTTAAATGTCATTCAATTTAATTTTGAATGATGAAATCATCAAAAAAACTATTAATAAATAAACTTGCCAAAGGAAAAAAACAGCAAAAAAAAAGGGCTAAAATCTAACAGAAAAAAAACTCAATGATGATGAAATCCAAAAAAACTCGTCGCAAACAAAAAAAATTATAATTAGAATAATTATGACCAAACTTGAAAGATTAAAAAATCATAAGAGGGTGAAATTAAAAATCATTTGTAATACAATAGATCATTTATAGATTAAAAAATAGTGGGTGAAATAGAGTACAATTGTTGAAGGCTAACCGAATAGAATCAAACAAAAAAAATATGAAAAATAAAAATAAAAAAAGAGAATTAAACAAAAAAAAAAGGTTTTAAAAAGGATAAAAAAATAAGACAACATCAATTTAGAAAAAGGAAAAAAAATGGCAAACCTCTTAAATATAGTCTAACCTTTAAAAGTCGCATCCTATAAAATTGTTTACCTAGATTAAATCAATACGCATAATTATCAACCAATTTAATTTCAAATAATAAAATTAGTAGACAATTATTAATAAAAAAACCTACAAAATTAAGAAAAAGAGTAAGGATAAAATTTGATAGGAAAAACCAAAGGAGGATGCAATTGAGTGAAATTT
The DNA here is from genome assembly GCA_018804465.1 of Populus tomentosa. Classification (NCBI taxonomy): domain Eukaryota; kingdom Viridiplantae; phylum Streptophyta; class Magnoliopsida; order Malpighiales; family Salicaceae; genus Populus; species Populus tomentosa. The sequence continues at coordinate 15,583,900 of CM031971.1, forward strand.
TTTTTAAAAAAAATCCCAAATAAAATAAATATCAATTAAAAAAATAAGAATCAAATTTTAAAAATTAAAAAAAATCATAAAAGGTGAAATTAAAAACATCTGTAAAATCTAAGCAAACATCCTAAATATTATCAAATCTTAAAAGCCTGTAACTTATGAAACCCTGGATCTGGGTTTTATCAAGAAGTTTATTATAAACCAATTTAAGAATATAAATTTAAAAAACTTATCAAAGTAAAAAAAAAAAAAAAAGATTACAAAAAAGCCTCGATCGAACCTAGCAGCCAACCCAGGTTAACAAATCAAACACATGACTTACAACATGAAATTTAGATGTCTCTATAATAGGAAAGTAAAAAAAAAACTAGGAATTTTTTTTCTTAAAAAAAGATAGAAGTTAACTTGGGTTAATCATTCAGATTTATTACATAGGTCATGAGACTAAAGTGACCCTATAAAAGATAAATATAAAAAAATAAAAAAGCAAAATTCTTAATAAAACAAGCATTGGGGGATGAAATTAAGAAAAAAAATCAATATAAAAACAAAGCAGAACAAAAAAAATAGCAATTAAAAGAAGTATGACTAAATTTAATATAAAAATTAAATGAAATTAAATGTCTAAGGAAAATCAAATGAAATTAAATTTTCAATAATGGAATTGTACAAAACAAATCCATTAAGAAAATGATTAAAAAATAATAATTAAAAGAATTATGACCAAATTTGACATCAAAGTTAAATTAAAATAAATGCCTAGCGGTGAAATTGGAGGGGGAAAAATCAACAAGAAAATGATTCAAAACAAAACAAGTAGAAATTAAATTAATGAGGATCAAATTTGAAAATAAATTAAAAAAATTAAATGATTAGGGATGAAATCAAAAATAAAATCTAATTACAAGCAATTAATGTAAATAAACCAATTACAAATAAGAGAAAAAAGATTGAATCAAAAGAAAAAATAAATTGAAGGGAATGTATGAATTTTTGCTTGGCCAACAAGCAATCTTAGGAAGAAAAAGAAGGAAATGAAGGAAAGAAAAGAAAAATAATTTTAAGGTAAACTACACCATACCATACACGTGTGCCACCCGTAGAAAAAGAGAATGTCGAGACAAATCTGGTTACAATTGTTAAAGCCATCCATATGTGCCACTATAAGACAACATCGCAGCTGACATGTGCGAGACATGTATCAACATATTTTTTGTTTTTTCTTTGTGAAAAAATTGAAAATGCCTTTAGCACTAAACAATATTAACAAACAAACTATGATAAAATTACAACCAAGCCCCTAAAACCAAAGCTAAAAAATTCAAATTGTTAGAGTAATATAATAATTCAAATGTTCTATAAAATTTAATAATACAAAAAGGTCCTTGTGTAGAAACATTAAATTATTTTATTAAAGGGTTACGTTAATAATTTTGCATTTAAAAGTCCAATTACCAAAATAGCCCTGCAGAATCCTTAAAAGATATTTATGTAATTGTGAAAAGACTATCCTACCCTGAAGCCAAGGAAAAAGATTAAAAAACCAATGAACAAAAAAGTCATGACACTATTGTAATGGATAGTGTTCTGTGTCTTAAGAAATGGTAAAACCTGTGAGAGAATTAATGTTTTGGATAATGAATGTATTTTTTTTATAATTTTAAAATATAAAAATAATTATTTAAAAATTATATTAAAGATATTTATTTTTATATTTTTAACTTTGTTCTTATAAAAAAATATTTCTATTTTTTAATTTTCATTTTTTTATTCCATAACACTAAGCTAAACACAAGTTAAAAATATATTTAATAACACATTTAGATTTCATTTTGAATGTGAAATGATAAAACATCAAACTCATAATTTTTTTAAATGAATGATATAAAAACTATAAAAAATCATAGTAAAAAGTATCAATCCAATTATAGTATTCCAAGAACATCTCAAATCATTATCAAAGGACAAAAAAAACACATTAACTGGATAATACACACAAGTGGCGGGATATTTGGTGGAGTAAGGCGTGTTTGGTGGGCTTCACCTGCAGTTTTGCCAAAATTTGATTTGTTTTTGTTTTAAATTTTTTTAAAATTTTGAATTGTTATATTTTTTTTATATCAAAAATAAATAAATAAAATATTTTAATATATTTTATAAATAAAAAATACTTAAAAGAACAAACCATACTTTCCAAACAGCTCCTAATTCAGATGCCTTTTTTTTTTTTTTTTGAAAAGTAAAACCGCCAGCGCCGAGTACTCAGTACCCTCGTCCCTTGTTTTGAGCATCCAACAGTGACAGTTTCCCAATAGCGATCGTTAAAAAATCAAACACGTAATTCTCATTTTGTCCTTCTCAGCTATTCACTATAAATTGCCTTCCTCTTCCCCATCCTTAAGCCTCAACAAAGGAACATACACACACACACACACGCACGCGCACGCACACGCACACGCACACTCTCTCTCTCTCTCTCTCTTCTCCAATCTCCAACTAGTTTTTTAATTCCTGATCACCCAGACCATACTAGACCACACACCTTCTTCTTTGATCGATCATGGCAAACCCTAAGCTTGAAAGAATTCCCAGCATGAGGGATCGCGTGCAGGACACTCTCTCCGCTCACCGTAACGTGCTTGTCTCTCTCCTCTCCAGGTTTCTACCATCATTTCTCTCTCCTTTTTTTTTTTTTTTGTTTTACAGGAAGTAGTGACTTTTGTATTGGTATTGTGGAAGGAAGGTATGTGGAGCAGGGAAAAGGAATTCTGCATCCGAATAATCTGATAGATGAACTGGACAATATCGTGTGCGATGATGCAGCAAGGCTGAGTCTCAGAGAAGGTCCATTTAGTGAAGTCCTCAAAGCTGCGCATGTCAGTCTATTATCTTTTTATTTAGTTACTTATTGTTATAATTTATGCTTGTTCTTAGTTAGTTGCTTTGGGATTTTTTTTGTTTGTGAGTTTACAAAGTTTGCAACAAATTATACTATTATGTTGTTCTTTTTTTTTTAAAAAAAATTGTATTGATGGTGATATGTATAGGAAGCCATAGTGCTGCCTCCTTTTGTGGCCGTATCAATTCGTCCGAGACCTGGAGTTTGGGAATTTGTACGTGTTGATGTCTCCCAACTGAAGGTGGAGGAATTGACTGTTTCAGAATATCTTCGTTTCAAAGAAGAACTTGTTGATGGCCCGTAAGCATCTTCGCACTCTTTCTTTTCCTTTTACGGTGAAATTATTGGTTTAATTTTTATCATATTGCTACAGAACATCTCATGTATCCATGACTCTGTTTTGTTTATTTATTATTTTTTTTGTGGACGCTTTCTTTCTAAAAATCTTTGGGCTATTTGTGTGCAATATTGTTTATGTTTTCGGTATTTTTTTTTTCTATGCTTTTCTTTGGGTCATTGATTAATGACCTCTTTTTTATTTTTTTGAATAGGTCTAATGACCCTTACGTGCTTGAGCTTGATTTTGAGCCCTTCAATGCCGGTTTTCCTCGTCCCACCCGGTCATCATCAATTGGCAACGGTGTTCAGTTCCTCAACCGACATCTTTCTTCAAATATGTTTCGTAACAAAGACACCTTGGAACCTTTACTTGATTTCCTCCGAGTCCACAAATACAAAGGGCATGTAAGTATGTTGTGGAAGGGCCTCCTTTAAGAGTGCCTATCACGTCCAGATTTAGGCATTTATCCTCCATGTTATTGTTGATTGTTATTGCACATTCAGAATTTATTATAATGGTATTCACATGGCTTGGGTTTAAAACATGTGGAAGAGCGATGATGGGAATGGTACTTAGTATCGGGTTTCAGTGGAGCTAAATGATTGAATTAAGGATTATTTGCAGGCCTTAATGTTGAATGATCGGATAAAAAGTGTATCTCGACTTCAGTCTGCTCTTCTTAAGGCAGAAGAATATATTTCGAAGCTTCCTTCTGAAACACTGTATACTGAGTTTGAATATACGTAAGGATCTTGTATCTTTAACTCGTTGGATGTATGTTAACAGTGAAATTAATTTGTTGAACACTCTTTGTACGTGCCTAAAGATTTTCTTTTCTTGTTTCACCGTGATTCAGCTTTCAAGGAATGGGTTTTGAGAGAGGGTGGGGGGATACTGCTGCTCGGGTACTGGAGATGATGCATCTTCTCTTGGACATACTCCAAGCTCCTGATCCCTCAACTTTAGAGACATTCCTTGGGAGAGTACCAATGGTGTTCAATGTTGTTATTTTGTCTCCACATGGATACTTTGGGCAAGCAAATGTTTTAGGTTTGCCTGACACTGGTGGGCAGGTATGTGTGGCTTTCCTTCAACCTTCAATGTTTTCTTTTTTACATCTCTGCAGCATGCAGAACTCATACTTATTTATGCTACATGGTTATTTCCTTTATTAAGACAGTTGGTTCCTAATGTACTTCTAGATTGTTTATATCCTGGACCAAGTTCGTGCTCTGGAGAATGAAATGCTCCTTAGAATGCAGCAGCAGGGATTGGACTTTAAGCCTAAGATTCTAATTGTAAGTGCATTTATACTTATCTTGGGTCCATTTCTTCAACTTTATCACTTTGATAGCTGTTGATTGTCCCTCTTTCTGTAATACATTTTCCATCAATTCTTGAAGGTGACCAGGTTAATACCTGATTCAAAAGGGACTAGCTGCAACCAGAGGCTGGAAAGAGTCAGTGGAACGGAACACACTCACATTCTGCGAGTACCATTTAGATCAGAGCATGGGATTCTCCGTAAATGGATCTCAAGGTTTGATGTGTGGCCATATTTGGAGACATTTGCTGAGGTAGAACATGGTTATCCTATATCATTCTAAAGTGGAAGTACCATTCATAGTTCTTATTTTTTTTTTTATTATTATTATCAAATCTTGATAACACTGTGATCAAATTTTTTGACATGCTCATAGTTTCATGGTATCCATATAATTAATGAGCATCATGTGTCGAGATTTTCACTTTTATCATCAGTTAAACATATCTGCAGTCATTTGACAATTTTCCATTTTCATTAGACTACATATGCTTTATTTTTGTATTACCATTGCACTGATGCAGCTGTCAATTTACTGCCTCTTCCTGTTACCATCATCACCTCCTTTCTCCTTAATGTACATGTAGCTTAAGCATAAAGTTTTAAATTATTTTTCATTTATTCATTTTTGTGGCTCTCTCAATTCTTTTTGATTATACCTTTATAATCAGGATGCAGCCAGTGAAATTGTAGCCGAGTTACAGGGCATTCCTGATTTTATTATAGGCAACTACAGTGATGGGAACCTTGTTGCGTCTTTATTGGCATACAAGATGGGTGTCACACAGGTTTGCTATGATTGTTATCTGTAAATATGAATTACAGTCCCCATGGATCATTTACCGAAAGGAGTGTTTACATTTTTTAAGTTTTGAAATATGCAGTGCACTATTGCCCATGCCTTGGAGAAAACAAAGTATCCTGATTCAGATATTTATTGGAAAAATTTTGATGATAAATACCACTTCTCATGTCAATTCACTGCTGACGTTTTAGCCATGAACAATGCTGATTTTATTATCACAAGTACATATCAAGAGATTGCAGGAACGTAAGTGTTACCCTTTAATCCACTAACTTACATGTGTTGGCTTATAATTGCTTATGCAATCAGATATGATGATTATGGATTTATTATCCACTTTTTTACAAGAACTCTTTGGGGATTGAGTTTTTTAGAGTTCAAATTCTTGCTTTGAAAACTTAAAACGTGAAGGATCTTGCAGTGCCCCTGCTAACTGTTTTACAAAACTGGCAGAAAAAAATGGTAGATTAAGTTTATTTCAGGAAAGTTTTCAGAGGTGTTGTATATTGTAGATAACATCCATGAGATTGTCCTCATGTAGATATGAATTTTGTGTTTTACTCTGCCTTTGTGCTTGATGTTCAGATGGGTCTCCAATTGTCCAAATTTAACATGATATTACATTAGAATATATGCTGTCAAGTTGAATTAATTTATTTTGGAAATTACACTTTACACTTGCTGAAATTGATCTTATAACTTTGTCATTTTGCTTAGATGTTTAAGTGATTCTTGTCAAACAACCCCTTCACTTGTTGTATGCTTGTTTGTTCTTTCAGGAAGACTACTGTTGGTCAGTATGAGAGCCACACTGCTTTCACTCTTCCAGGGCTATATCGGGTTGTTCATGGCATTAATGTATTTGATACAAAGTTCAATATCGTCTCGCCTGGGGCCGATATGGACATTTACTTCCCATACTCTGACAATCAGAAAAGACTTACAACCCTACATGGTTCAATAGAAAAGATGTTATATGATTCTGAGCAGACTGATGAGTGGATGTGAGTATATTCCTGTGTTACTCTTCAAGAACAATATTCAATTATATAATTGGAAATTTAGAATATGAAGATCAGGCTTAGGCTTGTTTATGAAATCTGATTGTTCATTTATATTGATGCAGTGGTACTCTGACCGATAGGTCAAAGCCCATAATTTTTTCCATGGCAAGGCTGGACCGGGTCAAGAACATAACAGGATTGGTAGAGTGCTATGGTAAGAATACCAGACTGAGGGAGCTGGTGAACCTTGTCGTGGTGGCTGGTTACATTGATGTTAAGAAGTCCAACGACAGGGAAGAAATTCTGGAGATAGAGAAGATGCATGAACTTATGAAGAAATACAAGTTGGATGGACAATTTCGATGGTTAACAGCCCAAACAAATCGAGCACGCAATGGAGAGCTTTATCGCTACATAGCAGACACCAAGGGAGCCTTTGTGCAGGTATAATGTGCTACTGTGGTCTCTCATTGTGTTAAAGATTTTCTCAGGAACCATAATTGACTTCCCAACCCTCTCCTCCTTCTGTGTCTATTGCAGCCTGCTTTTTATGAAGCCTTTGGACTCACTGTTGTGGAGGCCATGACTTGCGGCCTTCCAACATTTGCCACTTGCCATGGTGGTCCGGCAGAGATTATTGAGCATGGTGTATCAGGATTCCATATTGATCCGTATTATCCTGATCAGGCTGCTGCTTTTATGGCAGATTTCTTTGAAAAATGTAGGGACGACCCCAGCTACTGGAAAAAAACATCTGATGCTGGGCTTCAACGGATTTATGAAAGGTTGGTATCTCAATCTGTATTTGGCACCATTAGATTATGCTTTCTGAGGCTCATTTAGATCTTCTGATACTGTAGTTATACATGGAAGATTTACTCTGAAAGGCTGATGACATTGGCTGGGGTATATGGTTTTTGGAAGTATGTTTCCAAACTTGAGAGGCGTGAGACCCGAAGATATCTTGAAATGTTCTACATTCTCAAGTTCCGTGATTTGGTGAGTGCTTAACCCTTTTCTAAATAATTATTAAGATAGCGTAATTGGCAATCTAGCTAGTTTACCCAGACCATTTCAGAAGAAACATGGTCTCATAACTGTGCTCTTGGCTCTTCAAATGCAATCTTGGATAGTTTCTTGGAATTCATTTTAGTTCCACATTAATGTCTGTTTGTTTCCAAAGTTCTAACCAGATGTTCTATTGTAAGTTCTGTTATTTCTGATTGCTATATGTAGAATTCTGGAATTGTTAGTTCCATGTTCTGTCCAGGTGCAACCTCAAACATCTGGTATATCATGTTCATGCTCCTTTTATCTCCAGGTGAAAACTGTACCTTTGTCAATCGATGACCGGCATTAAGCTATTGCTTCCCAAGGAACCGAGACACCCCCATGAATCAGACGCAGCACTATCACACGGTTATAATGGTACATAAATAAATTCGTGTGGGTGGCATGTAGAAAGTTCTGTTGCGTACAATGATCTTTGCAGCTATCTTATGCTGGTTAATGTTTCAAGGAAGGCTGTGTATCCATGCTGTTGTGAATAAATAAATAGACTCCCCAAGAGTTACACTTTGGCCAGCGCTAGTAGGTATGCTTTCCAGCACCAACTTCCTTCAAGTAGGGGCACTGCTAGGTCACCTGGTTCGCTCAAAAATAAAAACGTAATAAAGAGAGAGAATGGCAAACGATGGCACCTCTACCGCGTGCCCCATCAATTGGTCGGTATAAAGGCCCAATATTTGTACTTTTTTATCTGTTGTCAATCCTGTGGATTGACATGTTAATCAATCTTTGAGCAAGTCAGTTAACCTCCTGTGAGGGTGTATGTGTTCTGTCTTCTCTGAACCAGCTGAAATATTGATGTTTCTTTTGTTTTTTTGCGTCACACAAGCAAGAAGAAATGAACTTGTTCCGTTATTGGTGGTGTGATATTCATGTTCCAGTAGCTTTCACTTTTGGATCTGAAGGCAGCAAAGCTTTGTGCATGCAAAGCCATTAGGTTCTTCAAGGTCTTGGCCTTTCCTAGCTGAAGGCCTCGATGATAAGTCAGCAGGAATGAGTTTATGAGAGGGATCAGGTGGGCAGTTTGCTGTATGGTTGGTTGTTCTACCTATGTAGCATATTCTATGCTTTTGTTGCTGTTATACAAGAATCATTGAGAATTCACGATTCAGTGTCTGCTTGTTTGTGGCCATCCTTGCAAGTCTCAAATAAGTACTATCTACTAATTTGAACGTCCTTGGAGAGTGGAAAAATGGGTTTTGGCTTCTTTAATTCGGATATTTTTTAAAACTACATTGTTTTTTCTTTTTTCTTCTTCTAATTTTAGCAAAAATATCTTAGATAAAAATATGGTGAAATAATATATTTTTATATTGTTGTATTTAGAAGTGTATATTTCTTAAGTATTGCTATTTTCAAGTGTATAAGATAGTTGTCTCTCTTTAAAAAGGGTATGACATGTAAAATTTAAATTATTTAGCTCAATTGGACAACTAATTAATTTGGTTGTATGATCGTTGATTAATTTATATAAAAATTATAATTTTATGATTTGTTTTTTAAATATATTTTATAAGTTAAAATTATATATTCATAAATTTCAATTAAAATTTTTAAAAATTATTATTTACATAATATTTATTTTTTGTTTTTTAAAATTAATATAGTCAAACTTATGATAATGAATGATTTTGAATAATTAGATGTGAGTTTATGAAAATTATTCAAATAAATTATATGAATGGTTTAATAAATATATTTATGGACTATTAAAACAAATTTAAGTTAAAAAAAAATTCTGATCATACCAGATCACAATAACAATTTAAAAAAACTATAATTATTTTTAATATAGTTATAAAATTGTTATTCCAATCATTAAGTTTTTAGATTTTAAAAATGAAATTCTGATTTTAATATTTTTTTATTTTTATAATAAATTAATTAACTAATTAGTTCTAAATTTTAATATATATTGCAATTATAAACCACGATAACAACACGATTTATAAATATCACGATTCACAGCAGCGAAATCCAAAAGTACATAATTTCACTCAAACTTTTTGTTTCTATATGATTTCATCTACATGCTAGATGCCCGACTTATCCATTTAATTCCTTCTCCCACACAAACGGTGTTATTCTGTCGTGGTCCTGCATTGTAACCAGATGAAAGCACTGCCCCCAAGGCCATGGGTCTATCATTGCCTAAGAAAAAAATAGCATGGCTTCTCCTGACACCATCTGACAAGTCTGCAACTCGAACACATCTTTTTGACCGCAAGAACCACTACCCCCAAACAGTATCTCGTGTTCCTGCGAAATTTCTCTCTTTTATCTCCTTTCCTTCCCTCGTTTCCTTTCAACGGTCAATTACTCGTTAACTCCATCGACGGAAAAAATATTCATACGGTACATTATCCACTGATACTGTTAATTTATTTTGTTTTCATCTCCTAGTTTCGGTTTCAAGGACAAGACATCCCATCTCCTAACATTTTTAATTCTGTCCGTTAGTAGCCCAACTCTTCTGAAATTCGGACAGAAGTAACAGACTGACATGTAACCTAGTGACTAGACTGGTTTAAATAAAGTAAAAAATCAGATTAAATAAAAATCTGTCAGGATACGAGAAAGACTTATTTTTTTAATTTTTTTTTTCTAGTTGAAGATTTTTTTAATTATTTATTTTTTTAAAATTCATTATATAAATATTAAATTTTATTTTTTTTATTTTATTAATGTGATTTTAAATTTTTTAATATATATTATATGTTTATAAGAAAAAAATTATTTTTTCAATGAGATATAAATTTTTTTTTGTTTTAAATAATTTAACTTAAAAAAATAACATGGTATTTTTTTAATATGAAATAAAAAATTTTTTAAGATAATTTTTAAAATTTTATTATTTCTATATATAACCTATATTTATATTTTTAATTTTTATATATAAAAAATATTAAATTTTTAAATATATATTTTTAAATTTTTTTAAATTAATTCAAATTAATATGTAATCCAAAATCCGATTCGAAAGTGATACCAAAGTTTGATAATTATTCCTCCCTTTAGTCCACTTTAGTTTCGCTCAACTCTCGGCAAAAAAGTCCAGGAGTGGGAGATTATAGAAGCAAAGTTCTTGCAAGTTAAACACTAGATGACATAATACAAGTTCCAAAACGGACTCCCATACTATAAAACAAGCCCAACGGGTATCCTTTTAGGGCCATATTTGGCCCTTAGCCGTTCAATTGCACTCCCACCATAGGTTGGAGCTGGCTACAATGAAGAGGTGTTACTAATAAACTAACCAACAAGGTTATGTAAGCTTGTTGACCAATGTGCTTGAAGACCTGGGGCTCGAGCCTTAGGTCTCCTGACCCCTTTAACCACGTTGACATCCAGATAAGTATTTTAGGACACATGAAAACAAAGCCACTCAAAAACGAGACACAGACACCTAAATCTAAATCTAACAAATTGGAGATGCTGCTAGGACTTCGAGCTGGCCGGAAGAGTGCGCAAGATAGGCCAATGCTCCTACGAGGGGTGCGTTAATGTAAGTAGCTGGTTCAGATTGCTCATAGTCTGATCTTTCATCTGGGAACCTGTCATGTTCGTCTGGCCCTCCAACTATTGCACCCACAAGAACGTTGGGGTTTGGGGATTGAGAATTCATCACACTAAAGCCTGAGGTGCATTGGATCTTTCTTGGGTGTGTAGCGATTGACGGTAGAGATGAGCCCCTGTGATGAATCCTTTGTGGATACCTTGGACCATACCCCACCATGTAGGACATTTTCAACGGGTTGTCTCCAAGTAGATAGTCCACCTGATGACAAGATTTGTTGTGTTACAAAAAATCCCATATAGCAGTATAAATAAGTACCTTAATATAAGTGATCAATATAGCCTCGAGGATGCTTTTATGGTGCCTGTGACCCATTTGATGTACCTGTTTTTTGGCAATGGTTCGCAGCCTCTTTGGAGTGACGACGGTTCCACCACAGTTTACAACCGTGCGAGCAGAGGTCAAGTACTTGGCATACGTTAAGAGCAAGAATGATGTTGAGGTGACGTACTGCATGTTGCTATCACTCATTTTGAACAGCAGCCCACCTGGTGATCAAGAAAAAAATAAAAATACTAGCGGTTTAGGAAGAAGGCGGCTCCACATTTGTGGAGATGGAAATGAGAGACAGAACTGTGGGGATCTGACCTGGTGTATATTGGGCTGAAGAGAAAGGGGCCCCTGGTATGAGAGAACAGATGAAATTGTCTGCATGTCCTTTGTAGTCATGGAGGGATTGCAGTTTTTGAACAAGAAATGCCTGAGACGCAAGGACAATTTTAATGATTTCATTTGATAAATCACCATAAATATGATATTTGACAAACAAATTAAGAAGTACAAGTGAGATTGGGAACCTTGGAAAGAAGAATCCTTGCGCCAACATGCTTGTTATCCCAACCAAAGGTATTGTCAGACTGTGCAGCTCCAAGTGTCTGGCCGTTAACTTGAATGTAATTGAGATAAGTTGGGTTCTTGGTCGCCTTATGCAGCCAAGCAGCACCCCACAGCAGCTCATCCTGCCATTTTTTAGACACCCAGGAGGAGATTAAGTATTATGAACAGCTCCTTAAAAAAATCAAAACTTGTAATGCAGGACTCAAAGGCACAAGCTTCACCTCATATCCAGAATAGGAGCAATAGAAAGGGCAAACAAATCTCTTCAGCCCATTGCTGTAGGCTCCTCTGTACTTATCTGCAAATTGGAACACCTAGACAAGGAACAAATTGCACTCACATTTTGTGAACATCACATTTTTTCACTGAGGTTTTTACTAATGAGCACTAACTAGACATATTTACCCTGATAGCTCTCCTGACCAAAAGCTTGGCATAAGTGGGGTCACATCTTCTAAACACCAAAGACGCAGCTGCAAGAGCAGCAGCAGTTTCAGCAGCAACATCAGAGCCAGGGGAATTCTTGTCAACCTTGAAAACACTCCTTGGAGTATCCATATCTTCTGGTCTCTCCCAACAAGCATGGTCCTTAATAGCGTCACCAACCTGAAAAAAAAAACCCCAAACGTCGTCATTTTGATTTCCTCAGCCATATTTCCCAAATCAAGTGCGCACATGCCTATTTAATATTTATGGTGTCTCCAAACAATGTGTATAAAACTGAAGAGAGATTCAAGACTGCAAACCTGAACATAGATGGTGTCTGTATGGGCTGTAGCTTTGAGGAGGTAATCAGTTGCCCAACGAATGGCTTCTCTAGCGTTCTGCAGCTCACCTTTCATCAACCCCCCGAACTCTAAAACACTCCATGAAATCATGGTTGTAGTGAAAGCCATAGGGAATCCAAACTTCACATTGTCTCCTGCATCATAATAACCTCCCACCAAATCCACCTGCATTGTCATTTCAACACCAAAGATGAGTGAGCCTCAAAGAAATGTGAACAAGAAAAAAGAAAGCTGAAGAGAAAAGGAGTCATCTTTGTACACATACATGCACGGTTGAGCCATCTGTTAGACCCGAGTCTCTCCTCCATGTCATCCTCTGGCCAGAAGGGAGCTTACCAGACCTTTGGCCTTCGAAAAAGAGGATTGATTTGGTCAGGGCATCTCTGTAGTTATGACTGGCAAAGCGAGGGTGGTGGCGGTGGTGAAATGTGTTGTTGTGATGGACGGGAAAGCCATGGCATGCAATAAAAGAAGTAGCAAAACAAGAGCAGAGGACTAGAAATGTGAAAGAGAAATTAGCGCAAGCCATTTTGGTCTGCCCAAAATAAAACCACCCAGATCAGCCAGCTAACCAACCTACGAGCCGCAGGGAAGAACAGAGGCCTCCCTCGCTCTGTATTTATAAAGAAAAAGCTGCCACATGCTATTACCCTCCTGCTTGGTTACCACAATTATTAAGCAACTTCCAGGCCTTTAATCAACTTCTATGCTAGCGCTTACTGTATTTTAGTTAGGTAAACCTTTAATTGATTTTTTTTCGAACCACAAAATAATATTCCTTAGAAAGAGAGAGGAAATTGACTTTTTTTATAATTCTTACATGCCAGAAAATTCCCTCGTATACAGCAAACATGACAATTCTCATATTTTTTAGAACGCATGGGAATAGTGTCCGGAGAAAAAGAAAATTATGTTAGGAGGGGAGGAGGGGCAAGGGAAATGTAACGTGGCTTTGTGACCTTGTGTGATTTACTTTATTGTTTTTAATGCAGCTTTATATTGTTGAAATGAATTTGGTTGAAATTCTTGAATGCTTTCATCTATTTTTATTTTGATCTCAAAATATTTATAGATCTTTTATAGCTTATCTCATGAAGAGTAAAATAATAATGAAAAATAATTGTTTTCTCCTATAAGTATCTAAAAAGTTGAGTTATTAGTTGTTATATTTTATTTTGTAATTAGTGAAAATATTGATGCTTGTTATTGGTTGTGGTGCCTTGTTATATCATTGCTAGAGAGGTTGATGCTTGATAGGTACCATTTGAGAGGACATGTAGGAGGAAATTTTCATTGGCTAGGAAATGTGGTGTCGTATTAATAACTCATGTTTAAGCATTAGTATGACACCATACCAAATTTATTAGAAGTCATAATTTTACCTTAAGCTGCATGCCTCATTGGACTTCCCTTGGACTTCCCTTGGGTTGAATGGGTTTAGTTTAAAAAATAATTTTTGGAAGGCCTAGGGTGTTGTGGACAAAGTCTCTTTCCTTATGGCAAGACCATTTAGGAGACTAGAGACTAATCCAGTTAAAATGCCGCCGCAGATTAGAGGTGACCAACTCGGCAAGATTGACCCAATCAAGCTGGTAATGACGAGCTTGTTTGGTTAGCCCAAACAATGGTTTGAAGGTTTTTTTATTTAATTTTATATTATTATTTGCTCCTTTAATATTTTAAACATCCATGTTTAAAAAACTTTACTAATAAAAGTTTGATGAAAAGAAAAAGTTACGCATGTTATGTTACGGTTTTATGGATTTTGTTAACATGCCATGATGAATATGTAAATTTTGTTGGATACATGGAGATTTTGTTGAATATGCAAACTTTACTAGAGCACATGTTGCTATGTTCATTTGGGCTCATGCTTGGTGTTCTTTGTTTTTTATGCATTTAATCTATTTTGTTCAAGTTTTTTTGAGTTCTTTTTGTTTTTGACAATTTAATCTTTTTTTTTCTTTGATTTTTTTTTCAGTTTGTTTTTGGGTCAAACTAAATTTTTTTGATCAGTTTATGATCGAATCAAAGATTTTAGGTCAACCCAGTCAAGTCAACCAGGTTGGATCGACTTGATCAGGTTGTGTAAAACAAAAAGGAACATATAACCTATTTGGTTTTGCCACTTTTTTTCTCAAGGATCTTTTGGCCTAAGAGTTTGTTTGACAAACACCATTTAGGTTTATTTTGGTTGGTTTTATTACAATAAATGCTTTTGTTTTTACAAAATAAAGCCTAACAAATATAAAAAAATATTTCCCTTTTTTCATATGGCCAAAAATCCTAAATTTATTTTGAGCATATTTTTTTATAAGAAAACTTAACACTTTTGACATTATTTTGAAAAATATATTGCATTGAATTTTACAACAAGTTTGTAAAATTCTAAAGGATTTTGACCTATATTTAAAAAATATTTTAAAAATCTTTTTAGTAATGAAATATTATTCACTTTTAATATAAGGATAAAAAACCTAAAAGAGATTAATATCCAAAATAATATGAGGAATAATAATTATTATTTACTTTTAATATAGGGATAAAAAAACATAAAAGGGGTTAATATCCAAAATATTATTAGAGATAATAATTTTATCATTCACTTTTATATAATGATAAGAAACCTATATGAGATTAATATCCAAAATATTATTGTTAATAATACAACTCATTCACTTCTAATATAAGGATAAAATCTGGAAGAAATTTTATCTGAAATATTATTTGGAATGATATGACAAAAAGATTTTAGTTTTTTCCTAAAAGAAGCTTTAACAATAATTAAGGATATTTGATATTCTTAGGCCGAGTTCTTAACCTAGAAAATTAGGGTTTGTTTTATCATAGTCAACCCATCATAGTAAGTCGGTAGAGATAGATGTTATCAGACCATATCAAACAAATAAAAGTCAATACAGCTTACTTCAGGTAAGAAGTATTAGGGCTGCTAATACCTTTTCTTTACGTAACCAATCCCTTGCCAAGAATCTCTAAAAAACTAGTTAGTGTTCCTAGTAGCCATATTATTAGGTGGCGACTCTCCAACTTAACCAAAAACTGTTCCAAAAGATACCACTTGGAAATTGTCGTCATGACTTCGTGCCCTTGCTAGGAGGGTATGATATGTGGAAACACATATACAAAAGGAGGATAGAGAGAAAGGAGTGCAACAATTCATAGACAAATGAACCAAGACGTTTTTTGTAAGTAAACTTTGAAAGTTTTTGAATATTTTTTGGACTAATATTTTTTTATTGATATATTTGACTTTTTTTTTTAGGAAACATATAATGTTGACGTGCATCTAAAACACAAAGAAGACCCTTCAAACAATTCAAAATCAATCTGGAGTTGTGATTGTAAGCTAAAGCTACTGGTAAACTCGATAGAAATCAGATTTACAGTATCTCTATGACTACAACCCGAGATATGAGGACGGAATGTAATTTCTAGACCATCAAGACCCTATAATCTATCCCGAGGTAGCCATCATTAGTCGTTTAAGAGTTGGTTCAAGAACAAGTTGCTGATGTAAAGCCGATCAGAGGGCTAAATTGGTTACAGAATACAAAGACCAAATTAGAAATTAATAGGAGCATATAATGACATATCTGTTGACTTATTATCCTTTAACTCATGGATCTCTAGAAAGTTTTCCTCCCCTTTCCCCTTCACCTCTTACTTCACCTTCAACTAGTTAGTAACTCCACCTCCAGCTTTAGCTTCAACTAGTTAGGAACGTTTCTAATTAATTAAGATATTTGTAATTGATTTTACGATTAAATTTATAATAAAAAAAAGTGTTCTTCAATTCAATGTAGTTATTTGATATTATTTATGCAAACTTGTTTGATCCAAATAAGCATGCATTAAATTTTTTTTACTAAAATAATTATGAAATTATTAATGGACATAAAAGTTTTATTAGTGATCTTGTTGGTTATATTGACTCATTTTTGTTGGGGACTTACAAAGAGTTGTGAATTTTTTTGGTATTGTCGATGAAATCATCGACATAAATTTTATGTTGACGATTCCATTAGCATATCCATCGACAATACACAACTAATTGTCAATAGTTAGTTTTTTGTTGATCCGTTGGTAATACATATTGATGGATTGACAAACAAAAAAATAATTGGTAAATATTTTTGAGCTAATATTTAATTTGTGTTTTTGTTGATAATGTACTTTGCCAACTGAATTACTGCTAGAACTAAAATGCCTATTAATAAACTCTTCAACGAAGAGTTTCCATCAAATAATTCGTTGCTAATTTATATGTTGATAAAAATATAGCTTAAACACGATAAAATATTATATTAGTGTTTATCAGTTTTCTAGTTGTTACATGTCATGTCATGCATTTAGATTGTCATTTTAACATAACTTGGCATATAGATATACTCTTAACGGAATTATAATGGAGGGGTGTATATAAAAAGATTAAATTAATAAGAAAAAAGCAGTAACCTTTAATAATTTTTTTAAAAAAGTACACAAACTTTTTTTTTTTTTTTTACATTCTTAGGATCTTATAAATTTTAATTGAATAAAATATTAAGAGACGTAATAAGAAGTTATTCAGTTAATTTCTTCAAATGTAAACCCTATTTTTGTTAACATACAGCTACTAAAAATTAAAATTTAGACAACTATAATTTTCTTATATATAAAAAAAAATAAAAAAGATGGAGAACTTTATAATATTAAATTCTACTGGTTCCTTTATTTTCGATTTTTCACTAGTTTGCTTCTCAAGTTTTATTTATATTAATGTCGACACTTTATTTCCAAAATCATTTTTATTTTATTTTTATTTAACAGCCGAATGTTTTAATTAACATACAAACAATAAAACATCAACACTGTCATGGATATAAGAGGTGACGAACTTAACAGTTAGACAACCAAAATTTTCTTATATAAAAATTAGGAGTATTTATAATTTAGTAAAAAGCTTCTTTCTTATTAGCTCTCTGCTCTTAATTTTGTACTAATTGGTCCCCTCTACTTTATTTGCACTAATATCAACATATTATTTTTAAAATCATCTTTTTTTAGTAGAACAGCTCCAGATGTAAAAGGAAATCTGGTTATATCAAATCAATATAACAAGTCAAAAAAATCATAATTTTGATTTGATTATTTAATAACATGTAAATTTTACAGGAGTTTTTAAATACTGTTTTTCCTATAATAATGACTGCATCATTATGAGAACCCTTGGTTTTTGTAATTTCAGAATTGATCGATCAATTTCACTAACCATTACAAATTAGTCAATCAATTAAGTTAGAAATAATACAGTTTGATCATATCACATTTAAGAATAACAAAATTTATTAAACACCATTATTCTAAAATGCTAATTGTGCTCTTTTTCCAAAAACGTTTCACTCCCATGTCAATTCATCAATTGTTTTTTAAATTTGTGTGCTTATTATCCAATTTATCCTTTAAATTTCTGACAAAACTTAAAAATAAAGGGTTGATAGTAATGAAAATAAAAATATAGATAGCAAACTAGTATAAATTATTATTAAAGGATGTAAAGAATCTTTCAACCCTTTATACTTCATTCCTTTAACATATTTGCTTAAAATGGGATATGTGAATCGTAGCCAACATTGTCATGCTAAATCCGATGGTTACAGTAAGCAGGACTTGGTTTACCTTTTGGTAAATCTTCGCTTAGGTTAGCCTCTAGCTTAGCTGAGCACAGATCATGAGAGCTCCATGTTTCATTTCTTATATGGTTCTTTGTCTTCTTGATTTCCGGTTCTTTCAGGAATACGCAAAAGTCAAAATAACCAGGACTCCATTGCCTTTAATAACACTGAGGCTTCTGCCCAGCGATGCTAAGAGTTTTCTTGTCTCTGTATTTGGGGTTCAAATCTCCGCGTGTATGCTTGTTATTCTCGCGGTGTCTTATTTATCTACTGGGTTTGCAGGATGTTCAGTGGATCCGAGAATTAATCATGATACGTGTAAGCTGGTCCGGACATCCCGGATTAAAAAAAAAAAAGCATTATGTGCCATATGAAATTGGAACGAGATTTTAGTGCCTTAACTCTCATATTATTGGGCTAACCCATATTGTCTCTCTAATTTATTAACCAATATGGGTAATGTTCCATGATAAGATACTATTTTGAGGGAATATATATATATATATATATATATATATATATATATATATATATATATATATATTTGATCGAAAGATAAAAAAAATTTGTTTATGAGATAATTTTAGAATAAGTTTTTGTATTTTCAAAATAAAAGGTACATATATGAAGACATGCCTCTAAAGACAATATTTATATTTTTAATCCCTAAAATATCTATATAAAAAAATTTAATTTTAAATTTGTCCAACTAAAATATATAAGGATAAAATTTTTTATTATCATAATTTTAAATCATGACCCAGGGTAAAGCCCAAGTCATAACTTGGAAGGGTTAACTCGAATTGTCTCGAGTCAACTCTAATTTTTTTTTTAAAAGGAAAAAAATGATATTATTTTGAAAAAAAATTCAAAAAAAAATTAATGACTTTTTGTTCGAGGTTTTGATTGGGTTGCAGATCGACTTAGCTTTTTTATCGAGTCAGACTGAGTCAATATTTTCATTTTTCTTTTTTAAACTTGAATTGGACAAAACTTCGAGTTGGTGAGGTTTTAAGTCAACTCGCTAGGCCCATCCAAATTTTATAACTAAAATTATTATACTACTATTAATTTCAACACTCAATATAAACTAAAGTAAAATAAATAATATTTAAATTATATATAAGTTTAATTGTAATTCATATTAATGGTGAAAAATACTTGTTCTATTTTTGTTTTCTTTGTTCCCATTGTCTTCATCTTCATCTTTACTGTCCAAGAATACAACCAAATTCTACATTACAACTTCTTTTCTTTTTGGTGTTTATCTAGATTTGAAGTGAATTTTTTTATGAGCTTGGTTTTCGGGTGCCTTTAGAGTTTTAGTAATAGAAATAAAGTGTTTATATGGTAATTATATATGTTGATATATATATTCTCTTGACTGTGAGTCATAAACAAGTTTTGATGTTTTTTATACCCTTTTTTACTATATATGTAGGTTTCTCTATATAGTTTTTTTTTTTTTTATATATACACGTTTTATATTTATTGTTTAAGTTGGAGTTTTTATATATGATGAAATCCCTTACTAACAAGCTGTACTTGAAGCATCGTTTTTTTCATGTTGCCTAAGTCAAAATGTATATTAATTAAGATTCATCTTGATGAACTCACTTTTATTATATATTTTTATTGATGCTGAGATTGAAGAGGATGAAGCCTTTATATTATTGTGTTATTTACCCACTCACATAAACTTTCTTGATCGGTAGAAGTTATATAAGGTTGCTTTATTGTCTAAAAAACAATCGATAAGTGCATTAATAATGAGGTTAATGATGTTTTCTAAAAAGGATTTGGTTGCGAGTAAGTGGCCCTTTAACCGTAGAAATAAGCCTGGGTCACTTAAAGGTATGGTTTGTAATTATTGTTATATGAAAGGACATATTAAAAAACACGGTAGAAAATTGAAAATTACAATAAAAAAATACAAGAAAAGTCCACAAAAGATAATTTTATTACCAAAGCATTAATGATTATGGTTTTGTTTTGGTTAAATTAAAGGGTGAATTGCTTTGAGGGTATTTGAAAATGTGATAACAATTGTTTTTTAAAATGTTTTTTATTTTAAAATATATTAAAACACTATTTTTTTATTTTTTAAAAAATAATTTTGATATCAGTATATTAAAATGATCTGAAAATATAAAAATATATTAATTAAAAAATAAAAAAAATTAATTTTTTTTAAAATATTTCAAAAATACAATGACAAATATATAAAAACTGACTTTTAGCCATATGTAAGTGTGAATGCGTGTCCATAAGCATTGGAGCTTTGCTTTTACTCAACTTTTGCTAGCCTTTGGTTGCCATATATATACCCTATTTTATTATCACGATTTGGAAGTTGTTACGCCAAAAAGTTTGATGCTACTTGCGTGAGGGTTTTATATATATATATATATATATATATATATATATATATATATATATATATATATATATATATATATATATATATCAACTTCTTATTCAATTGTACAAACTAGTTTGCAAACCGTAGTTGTTATATATATATAAATTGTTTAGATAAAAACTATTATGACTAAACATATCATGGCATGCAAGTTTATAAAACAAAGAAATAACCTGTATAACTGAAATTGAATTAGAAATTATCCTTAATATAAATACCAAGAATTACAGGGTGGTTTTCAAAGTAGTAATCGAAACAAAATAAAACCTAGCATGTATACAAATACATATAATAATAAAATATATTAAATTAGAACCAATGTAAAAATGTTGAAGACATGTTTATAAGAAATCGATGACATTGCTGTCAAGAATTAAATTTGTAATTTTTAAGACTAAATTACTTATCTACTTGTGCAAATGATCTTTGTTGCAAGTAGTTTCTTAAGATTTCAATCATTTAACTTTGAAACGATGTCATTCCTTTAAAAAGTTAACGAACAAATTGTTTAAATGAATTAAAATCTCTCTTATGAAATGCTAGAACCTGTTTTATGACAACAAAAAAGTAACTAAATTAGGAGCAAAAGAAGCTGAGAAAATAATAGAGGAAAACCATAAATGAGTCATTACAAAAGGTATACAAAACATCTCTAATGAGAGAAATTTTTTTACATTTATTTTTAGATCCAAAACTAATACATAATCAATTCTAGTTATGATCATAATTAGTTTCCACTATTTTGTCTTAATTACCCACCATAGAAAAAATAAAAATTTGATGATTTTTTTACCTTATAAACCATACTTGTTCTCTTTGAAAATAAATAGCTTAGGAAGTCGAAGAAGATTGATCTTTCGGATTCCTTGTTAATAGGATGACAAAAAAATAATTTTTTATGGGCCAAATAATTATTTATAATAAATTCAAATTCAAGTTCAAAATAGATTTTTTAAAAAAAAAACTCAAACTAGCGATCAAGGATCAAGGTTTGGGGTTTATGGCTTGAGCCTAGTACATGTGTGAGTTCAACCCATACTATGCTTAGACTTATTTATGACCATTCAACCTTCCACTAAATAAATATACAAGATAATCTTGAATCTTTTTTAAGTAGGGATAAGTTGAAAAGAATTAGGAGGCTTAACCTTTAGTTAGTCAATCATTTTTATTTATATGTGTAGGGAAATAAACAATGGTTAAGGTAGAGACTATAACACTAGAGTAGTACCTATGATATTTCCTATATATACATTCTATAACATGCCCCCTCAAACTATGGGTGGAGGATCAACCCCAAACTTGAAATGAAAAAGCAGTAACAGTAGTAGGAAGTGGTTTAGTGAAAACATTTGCAAGTTGATCCTGAGAGGAAATAAAACAAATCTGAATCTTCTTCTTCACAACCCTATCTTGTACAAAATGATAATCAATCAACCTTAACATGTTTTGTGTGAGCATTAAAAATAGGATTCATAGATAAATAAGTGGCACCAAGATTATCACAACAAATGATAGGAGTATAAACATAAGAAATCTAGAGATCTGTCAATAAATATTGAAGTCAGATAACCTTAGTAGTGCCATCTGTTAAGGCTTTATACTCAGCTTCAGTAGAGGAGCGAGCAATTGTACATTACTTACTTGATTTCCATGAAAGCATCTGACCAAATAAAAAAGGATAACCACCTGTAGATTTGTGATTATCAATACAACCGGGCCAATCTGCATCCGTAAAACCATGTAACATAAAAAAAGAACTACAAGTAATATGTAGGCCATATGCTATCGTACCCTGAAAGTAATGCAAAATGCATTTAACAGCAACCTAATAAGAATCTGTAGGAGCATGCATAAACTAACAGACTTTGTTAATAGCAGAACAAATATATAGTCTCGTAAAGGTGAGATATTGAAGAGTACTCATAATTTGACGAAAACATGTTAAAAACAAAGGATATGAGCTTTGGAGGTAGAGACAGGAGTATCAATAGGTTTGCAAGATACCATACCAGCCTAAGTTAGGATATCAAGCATATATTTATGTTGTCGTAGCATCAGACCCATACCGGTGGACTGAACCTTAATGCCCAAAAAATAATGAATAATACCTAACTTACAAAGCTTAAACTCTAAGCTCAACAACTGTATTAGGCATTAAAGCATAGTAGAGTTGCTACCCGTAAGTAGAATATCATCAACATAAACTAGGAGATAACAAAAATCAGTACTAGTAGAGAAGATAAATAATGAGGTGTCAGCCTTGGAAGTGTGAAAGCCAATAGATAGCAAAATAATCATTCAGATGAGTGTACTAAGTCCGTAGAGCCTGTTTTACACCACATAGAGACTTATACAATCTACACTCATGAGAGGGAATTGTAGAATCAACGAAGCCTAAAGGTTGTTTCATGTAGACCTTTTTGTCAAGAACTCCATTGAAAAAAGCATTATGGATATCAAGCTGATGAATCTTCCGATCACACAAAATCATAATGGAGAATACTAGTATGACAGTCGTCTGCTTGATAACAGGACATAAGTTTTCAGAGTAATCAATACCTTCTTGCTGAGTAAAACCTCTAGCAATTAGGTGCGCTTTATACCTCTCAATGCTACACCTATTGACTACCAACAATATTCATTAAAGGATGAAAGGGAACCAAGGTCCAAGTTTTGTTAGCGTGCAAGGCTCAATTTTCTCACGTATAGCACTATACCGAACCTTAAACCTATAAGCATTAATAAAAGCAATGGGTTCATGGGTAGGAGGAGATACTACCCGATATATTGAAGCATTAGTGGCGGTGGTACTTGCTATTAACAGTGTTGTTTTCGGCTACCTAGGATGGAGGACCACGTGATGTTGATGAGCAGCAGGTCGAGGAGGAGAAGAACATATACTCTTAAGCTTCTAGAGAGGATACAAGGAGAGATCAACACAAAGAGAACCTGTTGCAGACCTGGATTCAAGAACTTCTATGGAGGAAGAACTTGTTCCTGCATAATGATCATTAGAAAAATAAATAGATAGTGATAGTATGACAAGGCTGGGTGGGATGGAATGGTTGCAGACCCGATGGACAAGTAGTGGGTTTGAAGAGCTACGACCCGGTGGGCAAATGGTGGGTTTAGAGAGTTGCGATAAATATCAGGTCAGGGGTGCTAGTTTAGCGTGTTTGTTGGGCAGTAGGCTGAAAGTTTTGGGGAGAATTCAAGGTTAGAAGGTGTGTAGGTTATGTGTAGGTAACCAGTTTATGTGTTATCTGCTCAAACTTTGCAAAAGGAAATGTATTTTCATGAAAACGAACATGACGAGAGACATAGATACGTTGAGATGCTAAGTCATGACAACGATAACCAAGATGAGAAGAGCTATATCCTAAGAACACTTATAGAAAGGAATGAAAATTCAACTTATGTGCATGATATGGATGTAAAAAAAGGAAACAAAGACACCCAAAAGTACGTAGAAAATTATAATCAGGATTACAATGAAATAGACTCTTAAACAAATATTTATTTTAGAGAATAAGAGTAGGCATGCGATTAATAAGATATACCAATGATTCAAAAACATTGTTTCAAAATCATAATGGTGCACTACATTGGCCTAGAAAAGTGAGGTCAGTTTTGACAATGTGCCGATGGTGATGCTCAATGGTGTCATTCTATTCATGGGTATGAGGACAGATTAACATGTGATGAATACCAATATTTTGAAAGAATTGATGCTACTTATGATATTCACCACCCTAATCAGTTTGAACATATTTAATTTTACATGAAAACTCAAGCTCAACAAGTGTTTGAAAATAATGAAAGAAAGAAAACACATCAAATTTTACAACAAGAGGGTAATACCATATATGTTTGGTATGTGCATCAATAAAGATAACAAAATAATGAAAACCATAAAAAGAAAACTTAGGGGCAAGACCCTAAACATCACTAAATATTAAATTAAGTGGGATACTAGTTTTAAGACCCGTAGGTCGTAATGATAAACACGATGACTTGCCTAGTGGACAAGCTTGACATTAACTAAGAGAGCGTATAGAATTAAAAACTATTTTATTATTGTAAATTAACAAATTTAAAATACAAGAAGTAGGATGACCCAAATGATGATGTTACAGATCAATAGTAGCGGAGATGAAAGGAGACCAAAACACTTGAGGGATTGACATGGTAGAAGACTCGTATAGGACATAGAGGCCATCATTACTCTGATCGGAAATGAGAGCTTCCTTGGTGATGAGATTATTGACATAAAACACAGAAATGTGAAATTTAAAATAAACATGATTATCACGATAAAATATTTTGATAGACAGTAGTGGTTTGGTAATATGAGGCACATGAAGAACGCTAGATAATTTAAAAATGCATTTTGTGGAATGTAACATGGTATGTCTAATATATGATATGGCAAGGCTCTTGCCATCACCAATATGAAAATGATTATTACCAAGATAGGATGCAAAATTGATCAGAGTTGCAAGATCAAGAGTAATGTGTTGGTTCACGTCGGTGTCTAGGAACCAAGTAGCGGTAGAAACATTCCCAACAACATAATGAGCAAAGGTCTGCTGGGTACTGCCACAAAACTAGGCATAATGTAGAGCTGTGTTGCCGAAGGGTGAGCATAATTGACATTTGACATTCTTCTGCTGTCAAGACACTATCCAAAACTTGTAGTGCGCTTGTTCTATTACTAGTTGTTTTGCCTCCAATTGACAGCAGTTGAGGACATGTTCTGATGATTGTAACGGTTAATATTGGGACACTAGTTGCCACGAGTACGCCCCCTGTTACGACTGAAATTAGGGCTGTGATGAGATATAACAAGATGGGCAGAGGGTTATGGAGTTGGCAGTAGTGGTGGCTGCAACAGTAGAGGTGGTGAAAGTAGAGATGAGTTTGCATCCATTGAATGAATGGAGTTCTTATGCAGAAATTCATGGGTAAAGAGGTAGCTATAAAGGTTGGCATATAATAGCGGTTCTGTCTTGGTTACAAGACTAGTTACCAAGTCTTTAAACTCACCACGAAGGCCACAAAACATATATAGATTAAAATCTTTAAGAGATATGGGCCGGTCAGCAGCAACTAATTCATCAAATAATGATTTTGTTTGTTGCATGTATATAGTAACCGATGCATCACCTTGCTCAAGATCTTGCAATGAACCATAGAGTTGTATAATGCTAGAGTTAAATGGAGATGCGAGAGCTTTCTCAAAAGTGCGCTAAACACACTGCGAGGTATTACAATATATCACGAGGTACAATAGATCCATGAAGAGAGAGGATAATAACGCGCTCGAAATAAGTTGGTTATATTGCTTTTAATGAAGAAAAGAAGGGCTGATTATCGAAGAGAAACTAATATAACTGTTAGAAACATGAGATCGAGGACACGATACTAAGCCATCAACAAAATGAAAAACACATTGACCAAGAAGATATGACTTCATATGCATTCACCGATATAGATAATTTGTGTTCATAAGTTTCGATGAAACATCTTGTTGGGTGTTAGATAAAGCTACTATAACTGGAGTTTGTGTTCTTATAATATTCATAGGAATGACATAAACATATGAAGAAGAGTCATTGATGTGTTCTGCAAGCGAAGAAGGTTGCTGCTTATGAGTCTTTGATATTAATTTTTTATTTATCTATAATTTGTTTTAATCATAATAATTTTTCGTGTTAACATAAACTTATGTAGGAGAATAATTTTTGACAAAATTTTAATCCTAAAAGTAAATGAAATATTTCACTTTAAATTTGGCCTCAAATGTGCCTTTTTAAGTGTGTTTATTTTACACAAATTCTATCATACCGCTCAAAAAAGAATAAAGCCAAAATTAACAATTGCCTTAATTCAAATTGAGAAAGTATGGAATATCTGTCGAATTCAACCAGGTATTTCCTTGTATAAATGCCCCAACTGTAAACTGACTGGCCTCAGTTGAATTTGTGATGATCCTGTAACCAGGCCATGTCACCCTTGCACTTGTATTTGAACCTGGACCTCTGTTCATGTACTCCCCATAGTAAAGGGTACTCAAAGCAAACGATGCATTCCATTCCAGCCATCCAGCAGGAGCGACCAAATCATCAATATATGATAGAAGAAAAACTGTCCTTGAGTATTCTTTCCATGGCCGTCCTAAAAACGTTTGGAACGATGATTTAACTGGAATTAGATCAGCAGCAGCAGCAACCTTGCAGTTGAGGAATGATATTCCAGTGTTTTGGTTAGGGTCTTCTCTACCTTGGGCAGTGAATATGTTTCTTTGGTTTGAATTTGGTTTGCGAGCATACAAGTTGCTGGTTTGAAATACCACAGCTGCATTACCAAAAATGAAGTCAATCGTGCCATATATGTCGCACTCGCGATAAAATTGTCGAAGAGAATGGACATATAAGGTGTCTTGGTAACCAACAAAGCTGCATTGATAAAATGCAGAGAGATCCGAGCCACTTCTTAAGGCCACTGCTTGGTGTTTGCTAGGCCCTGCTGAGTTTTCAAAGGTTATGCCCTTGGCAATGAATCCTTCTCCTACCACCGCTGCGAGTAAGTAAACAAATTAAAAGGGATGGGTTAGTTTTTATAAATGTACGCGTTTGAAAATAAACATTATTTCGGAAAATCTACTGCTATGTAGCATGTGTTTGAATAAAATGACAAGAGTATTTATTTATTTAGATGGGAATAAAAAGGTAGTAGCAATTATCAGTGCATGGAGTATTTTTGCTCCATCCTTTGAACATATATGTGTGTGGATGGATCGAATGCCTATCTACGAAAATAAAATAAAATCAAGTCTTCTTTTTTATGCATCATGCAAAAAGTTACATAATTGTATGGGGTCTCACAAAGAGCTTTGGATGTGTAGTTGTGTACTTCATTTTTTATGCATCATGCAATGAAGAAGGAAAAAGAAAGAAAAAGCAGGAGAAAATCATCAAAGTTTTGACCCAAATTTTCAACTTTCCAAATGTCAAAAAGACAGCGCTCTTTTCCCGACAAAAATGAGTACCTAAACGCGTTTCAATGGCCCACAAGACACGCTGAACAGGAGATGCGAGCGGATCCTGTGGCTACGCTGCGACACCCACTCTGTAGATCGCTAAAAACCTCATGCATCTTCTCGTTAACAACAAGAAAATCTCATCTATCTAATTCGATCGTTGGTGCTCTCCAGCCTCTCCATATAATTTATAAATAAAAAAGTGAATGATAGTCGTTGCCCTACAAGTTAAATCTCTCTCTCTCTCTCTCTCTCTTGAATAAGACAAGGGCATTTATCTTCTAATATCATGTGTACACGTGTTTCTAAACCTAGCAAGCCTCCAAGTGATCGACAAAATAGGAATCAATGACACTCGAAATAATACCAACGTGTGATGCGGACAAAACTTGTATAATACCAATGAAGTAATAATGATGGCTAAAAAACACCATAATAACAGAACAGGGTCTAGAAAAAAGTATCTACTTCACTCTAATGACAATCATTGCTTAGACTAATTGAAGATAATGAGAGAGCAATCACTAATCATAAGGATGAAGCATCTCGTGATAAACCAAGTTACAAGGTGTTTTCTCCATGGTGATTGCGTGCCTTTTACCAGCTGGACTCAGCACGACGTTGGATCTAATTCGCTTTTCTCAAGAAAGTTGCAATTAATTTCAATAATGCATTATGTACTTGGATTGATTTGAATGCATATTTGTACACCGATTCATGTAATGTAATTCTTCGTTACATTTCACGATCGGAATCAGCATCTACCTACTTTTATCATGAGTTTTTTTAAGGTGGGTGGGTATATCTTTTGACCTAAGCAAAGCCAATCGGGTCCCCCACCCAAGTTGGGACCAGATTTTTCACCATTCTCGGGTCTTTTGTGGGATCGATCCAGAGTAAGGAAAAAAAGACAACAAACTGTAGTTAAACATTAAATTTCGAGAGCTCGACCTTCATGAGTTGTCCCCTTCTAGACTGAGATTTCAGCTGCCCACAAGAAGCACGCCAAACAATTCAAGGAACAAGACAGCCCTGCCACTTTTTCTGAACTCCTTAATCGAGATTGTTTTTTAAATAATTTTTTATATTAAAATATATATTAATGATATTTTTTTATTTTTTAAAAAATATTTTTAATATTAGCAAATTAAAATAATTTAAAAAATATAAATTATATTAAATTTTTTAAAAAAAAAACTTTAAAATTTTTTAGAAATCACGTTCTAAAAACTACCTGAATCTAGCTCCTCGCGGTAGAGAAGTGGATGCAACGTGGCTCCTCGAAATTAAAATAATCCACAAAATCTGCCCGATGTGATTCGGCCACTACAGCGGCCTCATGAGTTATTGACCATTACTTTTATATCCCACATAGCGTTAATTGTAAACTTACTCCCTTTAGTTTATGAAAACTGACTAATTAGCCCTCATAGTTTCAGAAACTTGTATTTAATCCCTATGTTTTTAAATCCATCTATAATCTAATCATTTTCATCCATTTCATGTTTTTTAAAAAATTAATTTGTTTTCCTACTTTAGAAAATATAAGAAACATAAAAAAAAATATAAGTAGACAACATGGAAAGATTAATGAAAACAGGACAGTTTTTAGAACAAAATATAACTAAATTTAACTTATCAACCATAGTCAAAGGATTTCTAATTGATTTTTTGAAACCAAAGGAGCTATTTAATTTCTTTTTTAAAATTAAAGTAATTAGATTATAATTTACTGTCCCGCATATACATGGCTCCTACAGTCACAGTGGTTGCCATTGTCCGAATTTGACAATGATCACGATTCACGAGGAGATAATGAAAGAACCGAAACGGTGCAGCATGATCACCATTTACCTCTCCAATGACCATATGTAGAAAGTCTTAAATACTGAAGAAAAGAGAAAGAAAATTTGACTCACCGACAGTGGCTGACCGGAAAGTAGTCCATCCATCAATAACACTCCTGTTTGCTTTGACCACAGTCTTTCCAATGCCATCCCCAATGAACACTAGCATCTTCTTCTTTCTCTCCACCTCCACGTTCTCAAAATATGCCCCGGCCTTTATATATATCACAAACCTACGTAACACATAACCAATGTCGTCTTAAATATATATGCTACCAATATTTATTTTCAGATTTTAAGGAAAATGGTATAAGAAACAATGTGTACGTACCTTGTATCGCTTGAGTTTGGAGCTGCTCTCACTGCTTCGCTAATGGTAGTGAAGTTTCCTGTACCGTCTTTAGCTACTATTAAATCAAATTTGGTTGCATTGGCGGAAGCCTGCAAGAGCTTTCGATCTGTGGTTGACAACCAAGATGGAAACCCATGTTCTACGTTGCCATACTCAGGGAAAACCTCGGACTTAGATGTGTTAACGCCAGGGATTTTCTTGAGCATGGCTAAGGAGTTACTTACATGGTGAGATATGTTATACAGGCCTTTCTTGATTGCTTTCCTAACTTTTCCTTTACTACGAGCAAACCCATCAAGGCACGTGTACTGGTTCGTCATGGCACCACTTAATAAAGTTTGTAAGTCATGGTAATGCTTTGAGGTTGATTTTCTTGGGGCGAGGTCAGAGATGGCTGATTTGAGCTCGGCAATGGTGTCATCGAAGAGCTCGATACAGTCTTTGAGAGCTGCCTTCTCAAGTGGTCCTAGCTTCATTTTGTTTCTGATGGCATTGCAGTTTGCGGAGGAGGCTCTAACCTCGTCCATTGTTTTGTTTAAGGTTGCAGAGATAAATTCTGGAAGGGACTTAGAGGCGAGATCTGGGAGAGATACAAGAGTTGAGACGCAAAGTTCAGGGTATAGCGTGCCTTGACACGCTGAGTGGGCAATTTGGATGTGTTTGTGGATGTGTAATCGTGGGATTTCTATGGTTTTTGAGCTAAATTTAGCAGGTCTTTTAAAGGAGAGTAGAGTTACGACAAGGATTGAAATGGGCAAGAGAAAGAGCAAGTGTTTAGTTCTTCCTCTGGTGGGATACATGGTGTCGAACGCTGAAAGAATGGATGCTAATTTCAGACTGGAAGGGGGAAAGGATTAGAGAAGCGTCTTAAAATGAGGATGGCTGAAGCCTCTTACGTGGAGCATGATCTTTATTTTTGGACTTCACATGGACTTCATATTGCGTTTGGGCCTGGAGATGCTGGACCAAAAGTAAAAGACTAGCCGAATTTTGATTCTAGGGGGAGTAAAAATTAAGAGCCAAAACTAATTCTTTCTTTCATTTTTTTTATATAAAAATGAATTTCTTTTATCAATGAAAAAAACTCAGTAAGCCATCTCCATGAAGATGTTATTTAGAAAAACCAAATTGATAATATGGTTTTTTAAAATAGTATAAATAAAGTTTTTTTTTTATATATATGCACTTCAACGGTAAATAACCTTTTAGAAAAGCCAATTGTATTTTAATATATTTAATATATAATTATTTTAAAAATATAATATGATATGCTTGACTTTGAGGGTATAAAGATAACCCAAAAGATTCTTAATCATCTCAATATTAAATGATTAAATTAAAAACATTTCAATAAAAAAATAACAAAAAAAATGACTCAAGTCAATCTGAGTGAACTCATTAAACCTGTGACATGGTTCATGAGACCAAAAAAATTTTATTGAAAGCAAATCGAAAAAACATAGATTTAAAAAATAATCAAAGAAAAAAAAACTTGTGAAGAAGAAAATACTATTGCAATGAATAGTGTTTTGTAAGGTTATGATATTTTTGTAAGATACGTAGGAATATCATTTTTGTAAAGAGAAATGGTATTTTGGTATTTTATTTAGTACTACCCTTGGAGCATGTACAACAAGCATTGAATAACCAAATTAATATTATTCTTTTGGCTTTCAATTTAGCACATTCTTTGGAGATGCTTTAAGAGCTTAAAATTGATGCAATAAAGTAAAGAGAGATCAAAAGGCAAAAGAGAAAAGAAAAGAAAAACAAGTGACTGAAAAAGCCTAGGATCTACAAAATGAAATGGCGTATGACATCAATAATAGCCCTTTACAACAATATACTTTCACACATTATGTATGTATTTTTCAAGATTCACTTGTTAACTCAATGGTTACATTGATGACTCAATGATCAAATTAATGAATCAAGTTAATAATTGATAAAGCTCATGAAAAACCCTATAAGATAAAGGTCTTTTCAAGGCATAAGGATATGAGATTGAAACTGTTGGACTTGGATTTCATGAACACGTGTAAAATAAGACCCTAATTGGGTTTAAGGAATCATCTAGTGTACAAGTTAGCAAAATTGTAAGAAAAACAAAGTCTTGAAGGTTGTCTTGTGCATGTTTGAAGAGAAGGTATAAGGAAAAAAATGCTTAAATGTTGAAGATGAAGAAAAAGTGAGCTCTTAGGTTGGAATTGTTTGTTTGATAGCTTATAGACATTTATATAGCCATGAGCCATGCCAACTTGCAATTAGATTAGGGTAGAGATGGGAAAACACTTTTTCACCTATCTTAGAGATCATCATTTAGAATATTAACCTATAATGCTTAGTAGTTCATAACTGAGTAGAAAACATGAAATCATGACGATCATCCACTAGGTATAAGCATGTCATAATGCCATTTTATGGACCCCTTATTGAAATGGTATGTGTGATTCTTTAATGCTTCGTATTAACCATACAAAAGGTACATGGGGTAGTTTAGATGCTAACCAATGATGGTGCATCCGGATGTAGAAATTGGATTCGAGAGTTTAAGCATGTCTAGGAGTATAACCTCTATCCAAAAGGAGGCATGACTAGTCCTCTAAGAAAGGATGTAAGGTCAATTCAGGGAAACACGTTATTGGTTTGTTAATAAGTGGAGACATGTTGTTGGTATAAGAGAATTATCTTATTGTTCTGCAGATATCTTAAGTATAATTTAGTGTTTTTTTTAAAAGATCTTGAATCTGGGAAATTTTCAAATGAATAATTTCAACGAAATCTTTCAATTTTTTATTTTACAATGTTATGCTCTTGTGTGATGCCTATTCTTTTACTTAATTTATTTTCTACTTGTAGATTCACTTTCTCATGCTCTAGAAAAGTCAAGGGAAGTAGCGAGATTCTGATTCCTTCATGGGCGAAGGCATCCGCTCTAGCAACTTTAGTGCTTAACAACCCTTATCCTAGTTCTTTTTTGGCTCCACCATCAGCCTTTATCGACTGCTATGGTTCCTTTCCTGAATAAGATATCACCCATCATTTGTTTCCCTTCTTTGTTAAAGTGAGATTTACTCATTTTAAGACTAAATAATTTTCTTATATGATGTAATTTAAGTAAACTAGGGATTTGAACATGCGATTTATCAAGTTTAAATTATTTAGCCATGTTGTTTAATGAGCTAAGGTGCTTCTTAAAATTTTTAAGAAGATATCTAGGATGACTTTAAAATCTTATTGTAAAACCCCTTTATACTAAATGGTGTGGTTCCTTTATACTTTGTGACGGAGTTACCATTCAGTTATGGATGAGTGTTATCTTTACACATTGTAATGAGGTCATGAAAAAACCTTTATTAAAATATATTTCTTTTAGGATAAAATGGAATGTCAGTCATGCAAAGAATATGTACGATCAAGTCCCATTAAAAGAGTGGCGCAGTCTCTTTAAGAGGGGATATATAACTTAATCCTATTAAAGAGAAGACATGGGATTAGATCCCTTTAAGGGGTCGCATAACCATAAATAAGACTTTGTCCAAGATAGAGGGTGGGCAAGGTTGTTTACCATGACCAGAGGGAGATTGTCTTCAATCTTAGAGAAAATAAGTGCTTTATAGATGGTTTCTAGTACCCGAAGATGATTTAAACCTTTTTGATTAGCCTACCCATAATAAAGCCACCATGACTCCAGAGATATAAGTGCCTGGATGCGTCTTCCTGGGCAAGGTGGGTTCCTAAAGTGGAGGAAGAATTCCTTTGTACGACGTCACGAAGATCATCCATCTAGATCAGAATTTAGTGGTATGGAAAGAATAAAGAATTCTTGTCCTTTCATGATTTAAAAATGTTTGGAGTCTTTACTTAATATTTTGGTTATTAGGAACCCTAACTAGTTTTCAAAGTCCGGATAAGAGGACTTGTTGTGTATAAAAAAGACAATATCACCCCTATTATATCCTATCTAAGATAAACTATATTATTTGTTTGTCTGATTATTATTAAGACATTGTTATGTTTTTCTATCCATTGAGTTGTCTATTGGTTAAAACAAATCTATCCTAGTATAATGAATCATGACTTTATGAGTCTAACCTAACCATTTTAAAACCATAACAATTTTTTTTGCATTTTTGTTTCTCTTAATATTAGAAGTACTCTTGCATATAAATTTATAATTCTAGATGTTAAAAATAAATAAAAAGAGAAAGGATGGGGTTATATTTATTTTTCATGGGCTTAGTTTACCTTCTTTTTTTAATATTGAAAATATGTTTTACGTACAAGTTTATAAATTCAAATATTTAAAAATAAAAAAAATTATTTTTTCGGTATTTTTAAAATTTAGGGCAAGTCTCCATAAATTTAATAAACTTGCTATTAAATCTAAGATATGTGCGAAATATAAAAACTAAGTTTTTGGTATTTTTAAAATATGCTAAATCATGCAAAATAATTATAAGTCATGACAATATTGTTTTTTCATATATTTTGATTAAAAATAAAAACATATTTTATAAAAAAAACGTTTGCCATAAAAAATAAATAAAATAATTTTTTTTGTTATTGTCTCTTTTTTTAAGTTGTCTATATTTGAAGTTTCCCATGAAACAAATTGTAGTCCAAACCCATTAAGAACCGCCCAAAAACATAAGGGAAAAGTAGCCCAAAATAAGAAAAGGAAACAGACCAAGGCCTCCATGCTGGTTTACTATTCTGACCCTTTAATAAGAAAAATGCTGAAGTG
Organism: Populus tomentosa; assembly: GCA_018804465.1. NCBI lineage: Eukaryota > Viridiplantae > Streptophyta > Magnoliopsida > Malpighiales > Salicaceae > Populus > Populus tomentosa. Next base: position 15,618,627 of record CM031971.1, read on the forward strand.
GTTTCTTGAAAACTGAAGACAGTTCAAAATCTTATAAAAGTAACGCACTGAACCTGATATTTTTTTCTTGTACAATTGTACAGACTTGGCATGGGCACGAAGCTGATTACGCATGAGCAATACGTACAATTGTATAAAAATATGGAGAACAGACAACTTTCTTTCTTTTCCCTTGTTTTCCGGTAACCTTTTCTCTTTACTAAATCCAATGGTTAAAAAGCAAAACAAATAAAATATAGTACTAAAACGTCAAAACTTTAATAAAAAAGAATTACAAATGAAAAACATAAAAATTACGGGACCAAACGTTTTAAAAATATGCCTCATGAATATATATATATATATATATATATATATATATATATATATATATATATATATAAAGGTTGCACTTTTGTTCCAATGTCAAATTTAGTCCCTAAAGTTTAAATTTGTTCCTAGAAATATAATTTAATTCTATCTTGCCAAATTAGCATTAATTTAACGTCAGGACTTTTTTTTTTACAGTGAAAACCCTATAAAAAACTAATTAAAACAATTTATGAAGGCCTAAATTTTAGTCAATGCGATGATTGTATAAAAACAAGATTCAAAAAAGCAGTTTAGCTATGGAAAAAAAAAAAGCTTCAAGAACAAAAACATATCAATTCATGTTTTCTTCTTAAATTTTTTCAGTACGTGATTATAATCAAATCGAGAATTACTATATGAATGTAAGTTCTTTAATGTTTAATTAATAAGGTATTTTTTAAATTTAAAAGTTTTCAAGTTATTTGATTACTTCTTTTATTTATAAAACGAGTGTAAAGTTTTAAATTTATATTAAAGTGATCTCATTATAAGTTTGGAATTAAAAGTCTAGAATTGTAAGGATAATCTAGAATCTAAATCTAAAATTTAAATATAAAGTTACAATATTTTTGTTCATACCGAACTTAATGCTTAGATCTGAAATTCAAATTTCTTTCAATTATGGCGAAAAAAAAAACCAAAACAAAGGGCAAAGATGAGAAAAATGAATCTCCATAATAAATGAAAAAAATTCAGAATTCCATGAATTAACGTTTCAATTCAATTACATGAACTTCAAAACAATTCACCAGGATCATGAAAAGGACCTAACCGCTCCATATAGTCGTTCTATGCCTTCCTCCAATATCTTACATCTATTCCTAAATTTGAGCAAATGGTTCAAACATTCCATGGATTTCTAACCGAAATTATGATTTCTGCAAGTCGTCGAAATCGGTGGTTTATGGGCTTAAACTAACGGGAAGGTGACTTGGAACCGTGTAATAATGGAACATCGCCAGCCTGTATTTCAAAACTCCATGCATCGACTGTCAACTAAGTACCCTACATTTTGTTTGAATTCAGACTTTCAGTCACCCATGGCTGAAACTCGATCTTTGACTTTGAAACACATCTTAAGATACATTTTGAACACCTGTTTTTCCAACTCAATAATATAAAACCATTATGATATTCCCAACCAGCATTTCAAGTGTTCGAATTTACATTTTTTTTTTCTTTTTAGATAATATTAAATCGTATTTGATCAGGTGATTATAGGTATCAATCCTCTTTTATCTCTCTTGAAATTAAATCAAATTAACTATGAGAATAAAAAAGTTAAAATTAGAGGAAGTGTATGAATGAAGAAATTTAATATTAAGTTATTCTTGAAACTCATTATGTAGGGGTTGAGCTACACGTACAAATATGAAGAAATTTAATATTAAGTATTTAATAACTTCATTAATTCATGGGAAGGCAGGTTGGGTTTGAGCTACACTATGAGACATATGAAGAGCTTTTCTTGTATTTTATTTTTATTTTTTTTAATGAGTTTTCTTCGAATCTCAATGATGTTATGAAGATTTTTTTTGACATATTCCTTTAAATTGTTATTAAAAACCACATTGATTGATTCCATGACAGTCTAAATTATAAGTTATAGATTATGTATGCTTTGTTGTGTTATAGATTCTGTATGCTTTGTTGTGTGATAAATATAGAATAAAGATTTAGTTATCACTTTTGCTAACAAACTTATATAAGATTTATTGATCTCTCAATATATAGTAAGAAATTCCAAACACTCTTAAGTATTTGATTGTGGGCTTCTTATTGTTCTATAACTCATGTGTTTTGTTCCAATTCTAAACAGAACACGATTTAAAATGTATATAACAGTATTGACAGCTTCCTCCAAAAGTACAATGTGATTTTCTTACTATTCAGCATAATTCGAGTCATTTCTTGTATAACTCTATTCTTCCTATCCATTATACCATTATGCTGAGTAGTGATAGGAGTAAATAATTATTTATGTATACTCTATTCATCATAAGAAGATGAAAATTTAATATTTTTAAATTATTTGCAATAGTTTGCTCATAAGATAAAAGGATTCAAACTTTTCTTTTAATATAATAGCCCAACTATATCTTGAATATTCATCGATAATAACCATGATATATTTTTTTTCCACCTAGACTCTTCGTTTCAGTTGGACCCATTATGTCCATATGTAATAATTCAAGGGGTCTTAAGGTTATAATGTCAATAATCTTCATGTGTTAAGCCTTGGTTTGTTTTCCTTCCTAACATACTCAACACACCATCTTTCTAATTGTTTACATATATGGTAGACCACATATTGTTTCCTTTTTAGACATCTTTGACTAGTTTTAAAAGTTGATATGACTAAGATGTTGATACCAACAATGTATCATCCCGTGTTACCTTATGACAACCTAAAGATGTCAAGGTTAAAACTCCATAGCAGTTATCCAAGGTTTTAGTACTTTTCACGATCCATTTATTAGTACAATTGTAGAAGTTACATTTATCTTTAGAATTTGCACAGTATGATTCTTATTACAAAATTAATTTATACTTAGTAGGTTATCTTTAAGACCATTTACAATCAATGGATTATGAAAAGCAGGTAAACTAGGAACACTAATACTCTTTTTTTTTAACCTTTTCTAGTAGTTGTGTTTCCATTTTCAAACGTCATTGATCGTCCACTCAAGAATTAAAAATTTTTAACTGACCAATATATGTTTATAACAACCATTATCTAAGTACCATAGATTTTTATTCATTATTTTCAGTGTTGTATGTGCTACTAAACATATTGGCTTTTTCTAAACTACCCACTGATTTTACATTTTTATTTTATTAAAATTTTCTAACTCTTGAGATTTCATAACTTGCTAACTTACCAAGTTTCATTTCTATAGTACATAATTGATTTAATATTAAGTTAATTTTATACTCTAGATCTTAACTTTTATTAATAAATCTATTTTCTAGATTGAAACAATTCATTTTTTGCATGTCTTACAATTCCATATTGTTAACAAGTAAGAATAGACTTATCTTTCAATTTACATGTTTGGACTTTTTTTGACTCATCTCTAGACATGACAATTTCCTCTAGTTTACGTTTTACAAAGGTAATTTCTTTAGAAAATTAGGTTGCCGATATAATTTTAATTGACTTTTCATGCGTTATGTATCCTAAAAATATACTATCAATGTTGATCCTTTGAGCTTTTAACAATCCATCAAAGTTTGTGCTGTTGATTGTTTCTTTATCTATTTGCACATTGTTAGCTCTTTCTTAAGTCTTTTGAACTTAGTGAGAGATCTGGCTATCTCTACCTTTCACAGTTTTAGAGCCTCATCTAGATTTTTCTTCTCATTTCCATAACAATCAACTTGTTAAACAACTTCTTGTTCAATTTCTTGATTTTCATGACTTACATGAGTCATAACAAGCTTCCTGCAAATTTAATTTATTATCAGTAGTAACAAAAATAATATCTAAATCACTAGAATAACAAATAGTTTGATTTATGTCAAAACTACTGAATATGTTAACAGTTTGATATTTATCAAAGTCACTTAATATGTTGACAACAAGATCAGTAATGAAAAGCAAGAGAAATAAAAGTCTTAAGATCAGAAAGAGAAATAAAAGCAAGTTTATTATCAGATAATGAATTAAAATTTTCAAAATTAGATTAATTTACTTAATGTAGCATTAAAGGTTTTTTTCTTTATTTCTTTTGAAATTATAACATTTATTTTTTAAGTGACAATATCATAAGCATTCAAAACTTTTAACTCTTTTGTTATATTCAATTTTACATTTACTTCCATTTTTTTTACTCATTTCTTTTGGCAAAATATTTGCCTTTTTTTTTCTTTACCATCCTTTTTTTTCCCCACTTAAACATGAATTTTCTTAATTTCCTGATTGTAAGAACACTATCTGCACTATTAAGATCATCATAAAAAAAAAATCATGTTTTTTCTTAATATATGTAAGTGCAATGGACATATATTTCTCTTGATGAGGCAATGTAGATTCATAAGTTTGTAAGGAACCTACCAATTTTTTAACACGTATAGTGTCCAGATCCTTGCTTTCTTTTGTGGCTGTTACTTTTGGTCGAAATCTTTAAGGTAGATGTAACAGCCCAGTCTAACTTGCCACATATTGTTCGTTTTGGACCTTACCACCCTCACGATTTTGTTCTTGGTGGCGCGAACCCACATCTGAGCCTGACGCCCCAAAATGCGTATGACAAATTAGAAACTAGCACTCTTAATAAGGCTAACTACCAATCCCTCACCCGCCGATGTGGGATATGATAGTAGAGATCTTAAAATCTTCCTTACAATTCACGAGTCCTCCAGTTTTCTCTTAGATTGAACGTAGAATTTATAATATCATTAAGTTTTGTATATAACTCATTAAAAGATTCATCTTTCAACATTTTTATCTATTTAAATCTCAAGGTTAACATTTGTAATATGGGAATTCTTACCATCTTGGTTCCCTCATGAGTAACTTCAAAAATATTCCTAGCTTCCTTAATTATCTCACATGAAGATTCTTTTAAATTCATCAAGAGACATTACCATGAATATAGCATCCACGCCTTTATTATTTCAATTACAATCAATGGGTTCGTCTCTGGTCCAGTCGTTGAAACGAGTTTCAAGCCTAATCCATCCATACTCCATTGAGTGCCGGACTTTCTCGTCTAGTGATTTGAGGAAAGCTTTCATCCTTAACTGTTAGTAAGCATAATTCTCACCATTGAATTCAATGCGGTGGCGAAGTCAATATTGACATGTTCAATAGGGAAGTTAGATCTCATTGTTAGAATGAGTGAACTGACTCTAATACCACTTGACAATCCTGTTTTTATTCCTTGTATGTTAAGAAGCAATCTATTAACACTTTACAAACACTAATCAATAACTAAAAAAATATAAATGCTGAAAACTTAAATGAACAAGTTATTTGGTTATGAAAGAAAAACCTTATGAAGAATTTGTTTTTTTTTTTTAAAAAAAAACCTTTTAGGGCAACCAAACCTATGATAGACAACTTTCACTAGTTTAGAAAATTTCAATAGGAGCATTTTCGACTACAAATTATTTGTATCTATAATATCTTGTTAAAGATAAACACTCTGTTTTGTCTTCTAACACAATAACTTGCCAAAACACCTAACGATCTTCAAGCTATTGTCATTATAATTGGAATATTTAGTTTCTAACAATTAACATATGAATTCCCCCTAGATGTTTGCAGGCTTTCCAACTCTTCAACAAATAATTCTCCTTAAGAATTTTCTTCACACTCTACTTGTGTATCAAGAGTATATGTTGCACAACTTTATGTAACTTCTTAGTTGGTCACGCACTTTTGCTCTACTACTAGTGTTGCTCTACAAAATAATTATGATTGCCCTTTCTTATATACACATTCATGAGATAAGAATAAGAGCATTTGATAAATATTATTTTCAAGCTTTCTAGTATATTACATTCTTAATAGACTACTAGTGTGTTTCATAAAAACATTTATCTGATAGTTATCCTTAGATAACTCGTAATTATCTTTTTTATAAAACTCATTTGAACTTCCTATATGATTTATCCAAGCAAACTAGCTAGATAATAACATAAATAATCATGTTATATCCTATAAGATAAGCTTGACTAATTCTTTAGATAATTTGGACAAATTAACAATCTAAACAAATTCATCTTCATTAACACAAATAATCATTCACTAATCAAAGTCAATCATTTTGACATTTACACAACCAATTCTTTGACAATTTTATAATCAATTAATAATTATTAAACCGATATCTACTACAATAATTTTGGTTTCATCTTTGGTCATCAATCTTGACATGAAGGAAGTACTTGGTCATTTGTTTGAAGTATTATAATGCATATATGTTCCCTACCATAACCATAGGACAAGTTAAGGAGTACTTTTAGACGCTAGCATAGTAAGAAAAAAAATGATAAAATAAAACAGTCCAAAAAAATTTTAGAGAAATAATATAGTTTAGATATTCACAGATAACATCTATAATTCGCGAGTCATGCAATTGTCATATGCGACTCTTTCAAATTACAAAATGGTTGGGCATGAGATTCAATAAAGATAATTGAGAGAGAAGAGAGATAGTGAAAAGAAAGAAATAAAGAGACCCCAAAGACACACCAAATTTTTTATGATGGCACCACTGATATCGTTGAAAAGATATTGATGAGACGAACCCAACGACATCAAAGAAGATCACTGCTGGTGATCGTAGTGTGCCATACGAGCCTCCAAAAAGCAAGTAAGTTTGACACCTTTAAACAACTCGTGTAACACACTTTGTTAACCGTTAGTGGCATTTCTTGGTGTCATTTGATTTATCTCATCAATATCCTTGCAATAATCACAATGATATCGTCATTGGAGTTTCATTGTGCTTTTGAGGTATGTATCTTTCTTCTTTTCTTTCTCTCACTTTCCTCTTTTTATTAAATTTTATGTCTAGCTATTTTACAATTTTAGTAAGTTATATATAACATTTGCAACTCACAAATCATGAATATTATTTATGACTCTAAACAATATTATTTTTCTAAATATTTTGTGAAATTTGTTATGTTTTTCCTCGTAATGTGCTGAAAAAACTCACAAGTTGGTTATTTGAGAGTTGGTGAATTATTGGGCGAAGCTTTGTTTCTTTTGTCGCACATGGTGGTGACTCAAATTCCATGGTTTTGTTGTACCAACTTGTTATATGTAGCATTCCAGAAATCTTCGGGAACGTATCGAGTTAGGTTTAATTATAGCCACCGTGTATTTTGGAAGTATAGGATTTTTCTGAAAAGTAGTTAAATGAAGAAACTTTCACGCGTTTGTACGTTGTTTTCAGTCGGTCAAATATTTTTGTCCATGTTAGCATTAGGAAATAGAATGGTATACCCAATTTGCACACCTCCATTGAATGCACAGTCCAACTGTGTAAATATTATGAGGGAAATCATGCGTCTTTAATGTTAATATCCGAGCAAAAGTTTGGACTCATACTGATCTCCCTCCATCGCATGGCTCAGATTAATAAAATGCTAGTCAGCGTGGATTCTTGCTTCATTATCAAGGAGCCAACAGGTATTGAAACTACTGCACAATTCGTCAACGTGGAAAGGGAAGTGAGGTATATTTGTCGTTCTTTTTTCAGGACAATTAATTAAAAATCTTCTTTCAATCACCGACGGCTGGCATGTAGGCCGCCTCTCGGAAACGGAGTTCCGATCTTTATTCCGGCGTTCTCTGTTTGTCAAACAGCTAACCAATCCTCATGTTTCTATTGCCTTCAAATTATTCCAGTTTGGTCGTGTTGGTTACGTCCTATGGCAAATCTAATCTGAAATCTATAAATTGGATGCATAATACAAGCAGTCAGCCATCTTCCAGCCCCCAATTCGTCAGCGTGGAAAGTTAAGTGAAGTTTATTTCACGTTATTCACAATTATATTTTATTAATTTTATTATTGATTTGAAATTTTCAATAAATTTATAGAAATTTATATTTATTTAATTAATTGATAATAAATTAAAAGTACTGTAAAAATAGATTGAATAAATTTGAGCTAATTAAATCAATATTTTTACAAATTATTTAGTTAACATAGTTAGTTAATACATGTTGTCATTATTAATTTATATAGGTTTGATATAACTAATGGACGATAGTTCCTTAATGTATAGAGATTCACAATAAGGGTTATAGATGATCAATTATTCTAATAGGATTTGGGATTTTATTAATTATACACCATCTAATCTGAGAAATATTAGTAGAGGAGTATTAGATGTCCATGCAAAAAATACAAAAATAAAACATTTCTTGATCCAAATGTTGTAACGATGCATCTTCTATAAAAAGAATTCATGGAGAAATATTTGTGTTGGTATGCACATGGAAAACCATATGTTCCTTACAATACCATGGTAGAAAGGATGTTTGGGTCTATTTCTAGTTCTAGCAATGTGCATGGAGTTGTAGATTACAATATTAATTCTTATAAGAATATGGTTATAAATGCAATGGGAATGAATCAGGGTCATGACGGTCAATATCCAATTATAGATGAAGAACTTAATGCAGCGTGACCAAGTCTTTTGATCTTTTGAAAGATTATGAGGAATCATTATAGGATGGTTGCACAAATCACAATAAATTATCAACCAATGCATAAGTATTCAGCATCAAGTTGGATCATGGGTTGAGCAGGTCGGTTATGACAGAATTATCGAATGAATGAAAATCATTTTACTTAAAGGGAACAGGCTGAAAAAGAACTTTTATGTTGCAAATCCATGATTAAACCTGTTAGTTTAGGGTACCAGAAAATTTACATGTGTTCAAATTTCTACAAGTTGTACTATCTTAAAAATATAAATTAACCAAGTACAAAACATGTGGGCATTCTCATTATAAAAGCATGACTAGCAAGGGATGGATTTTTATCGTACATAAAAAACTTAGATACTTCTCATTCACATTTAAATTGTAGAGATTATTCATTTCACCAAAGATTGTTGAGCACATGATATGACACCAATCACATGATGTAATGGATGAAGTGATGGTGCACCATTTTGATGGTGGAGCCAATAAACACTTTTATAGTGTGCATCCTTAGTTTTCGTTGAAGATAAAAAACATGCATCATGGGTTATGTTCATACGGATTTAATCCATTCAAATCATTTATTGCTCTTGATTCTTGTTTGTTGGTGATACTCACGGTTTACAACTTGCCTCTAGGGATGTGTATAAGTTCAAAGTTCATATTTTTATCTATGGTCATATCTTATACTAATAGTCCAGGTCAAAATATAGATGTTTATCTTCGACCGTTGATTAATGAGTTGAAGCAGTTATGGGCATCCAGGGCTTTGACTTTGATGTATCGAGGACATAAATTTTTTTGATGAACGTAGCTTTGATATATACTATCAATGATTTTTCAATTTATAGAATGGTTTTTGGTTTGAACATGCATGAAAAATTAGCATGTTCATACTGTATGGAAAATAACAAGGTATTAAGATTAAAATACGATGGTAAAACATCTTTTTTTACTGTCATCAGTAGTTCTTACCAACGGATCACAAATTCATAAAGAATAGAAATGACTTATTTGTTAGTAGAGTTGAAATGGATGTTTTATTGCCATTTCTTTTAGGTGGAGAATTGCATAACGTGATGTCAAAGTACAATGATATTGTGTTTAGTTCTCAATCTGATAAGCAAAAGTTTCCTGGTTTTGGTTTGACCTATAATTGGATAAAGTAAAGTATTTTCTAGGAGCTTTCTTATTGAAAGACCAATTGATTTTCGCCATAACCTTGATGCCATGCACATAAAAAAGAACATGTTTGAGAATATTTTCAACACGGTCATAGATGTCAAGGAGAAGACAAAGACAACATCAAGACTAGAATGTATATAACTTTGTTTTGTCACTGTAAAAATATGGAGTTTGTATATGTTAGGTCATGGGTCACAAATCCTAAAGTCAGCTTCGTCTTAGATAAGAATGCATAGTTACTTGTATATTAATGGCTCAAAATTCCAAGTTTTCTTGATGGACATGCTTTAAACATACCAAGGTTGGTGAATTTGAAGGATTGCAGATTATATGGAATGAAAAGCCATGACTTCCACGTGTTTATGCAAATACTCATTCCATTAGCTTATTGGGATTTATTGTCAAAGGGTATATGGAATGCACTCACGAAGATTAATCACTTATTGAAAGATATATGTTCTAACAAGTTTTAGACACAATATATAAAAAAGCTTGAAAAGAATATCGTCCAGACAATTTGTAAATTTAAGATGATATTCCCCCATCATTTTTTGACTTAAAGGAGCATCTACCTATACATTTACCATTTAAGGTAAAAGTTGGAGGCCCAATCCAATATAAATAGATGTATCCATTCAAGATATTAGTGTTTACATATGCATCGTAATTAAAATTTTATTAACTTTCTTTGCATATTTCAAAACATATATTTAATTCCATGCAGGTACTTGTTCAACCTTAAAAGAAAAGTAAAAAACAAGGCACATATTGAGGTTTTGATATGCAAGACCTATATTATTGAAAAGATTTCAACATTTATCTCATACTATTTCGAGCTTCAATTGAGAACAAGAATCAATGTGTTCCAAGGCATTACGATGACGGGGAAGTGCCTTCGAGTGGTAACTTGTCAATATTCTCCTCTCCTAGACGACCCATACCAAAAAAATGCTATGAGAAGAAGATATTTGTCAGAAATACAATTAAGAGAAACATATATTGAACATGATATTCAGTATGTATACTACTTAAAATGTCATTATTTTTTAATAATTTATCTTTTATAATATCATAAAGCGATATATTGGTAAATTTCTCGCAGACATCATCATTAATATTTACTATCGCAAAACTCACTGCTAACTATATCTCAAATCTTTCGATTAAATTTTCCACATGATTTAGAACATATGTAAGTATTTTTTTAATTATTCTTATCTCTCGAGATACTTAATTTCATTACACATTTCTCATTAACTATTCATGGTTGTACTTTATGTACCAGGATTATCAATCAGGAGAAAATGCTAGTGTTACTTTGTCTTTACTAAGCTTTTTTTTTAATCATAAATAAGATTCGTTTGATAGAATGAGATCTGAGGTAACGAAAAAGGGGAGAACGTCGTTCCTTAATTGGAGTAGGGAATGAAATAGGAAGTTTGAACAGCCATGAGTCGTCTATCGTGCAGGTTGTTCTCTATTCGAGCGTTAGAACAATAATGAATGGGAGCTATCACACAACTGAATTTTCCATTTCTAAATGAGAGGCTTATATCACAAGCCGGATTACCCATTCGACTTCCTTTTCATTTGATGTGTTCCCATCCATTAAAGAAGAGGAAGAGACCCTCTAAAAGTGAATGAGTGCTAGTTACTTCTAGTAGCTAGGCGAATGTACAATGAAGAGTAAGACCAACAAGGAGGATAAGAGATGCCCGAAACTAGAGTGAAAGAGCTAGTCGAAAGCTAAAGCAGTACGACGATCATAAAGAGGGCTTGATCATGAGGGGTAGAGAAAAGGAAAAAGTGAAATGCTACAATGTGTATTTCATCAATGAACATGTGTTTCATACTAAAGAATATGGGTATGGAAGAAAGAAATATAATAATGGGGTTTATGTTAAGGGATCGACTTCTAATGAGTTTGAAGTTGACTATTATTAGAAGTTGAAAGAGGTCATTGAATTGCAATATCATAGCAAGCATAATAGAGTATTTTTATTGAAATATTATTGGTATGACACCACTGACATAGGAATAAAAGTAGATCCCCATCATGGTTTGGTCAAAATTAATTCAAAAGCTAGACTATACAACGTCAACGATGTCTTTATTTTCATCAAGCAATGCCAACAAGTTTATTACACATACAATTCTTTCTTTATAAAGGATCGTTCAAGAGCTGATTGATTATCTATAGTGAAAACCAAATCCAAGGGTTATGTCGAGGTTGTTCAGGATGACAACGATGAATTAACTATGGGATATGATGTCTTTCAATTTGGTGAGTTAGTTAATCCATATTGAGTTGCTCCATCTAATGACTTGAAAAAAATTCAAAATTTTACATCATCAATAATATTTTTATTGACGTTAATACCGAGAAGTTGAATGATGTTTTGAGCTCCAGTCAATATACACAAGTTGATGAAAATAATAGCAACGAAATAAACATGCAGCATTGTGATGGAGATGAGGATTGACGAAGAAGAAGAGAATTCTAATTAATTTTCACAACATGAATGTTTATTGTCATAAACTATAATGTAATATTTATGGATGAGAAAATAATATCATTTAACGGATGCAATTTCAAGTTTACAAACAATGAGGTTTCTAGAACAATAACATCGGCCTTTAAATAGTCGATGGAAATTCTATTGTTTCAATGCAATCAGGTTTTCAACATCTTGAATGGAAACCAAAGGTCGATACATGGTTTTCAAGGATCAAGGTTGGTATTAGCTTCAATATTTTTTTTATGTTACTTTTGATAGTTTATTAACACTACTGTAATTTTTCTTTTATAAATTTACTTCAAGGGAAAATTTGAATGGGAGAGAGTTGATGATAATGTTGCGAGGAGAGTTTGAGAGAATCACGTTACAATTAGGTAAGATTGAATTCAAGATAATTTTTTTATTCCAAAAATTAAAATTTTATTTTTCATTTACTCGTGATTTTTGGTTCGAAGCACAAAAGAAAGCCAAAAACATGTGAAAAAAAAACAACTTTCAGGCTAAAATGACATGACAGTTTGGAAAGATTTCAATTGGTAAGAATAACTAGAACTAATGTTTTCACGGTTCTGTTAACACGCACATCAGTAGCTTTATTACATTCATTTTGCATGTGAAGTGGATGGTATGTTTTTTTTATTGTATCCATTTTTTATTAGTTGATTTTTTATAAATATATTTAACTGACAATATTTTTCTTATTACAGGCTTTAGTTTTTGGACATGAGTCAAGTCTGATAGAGCTTTTTGTTGAAACGTATATGCGGAGTAATAACCAACAAAATGCGATGCAATAGTTTGTTGATAGCTGAGCTTAGTACTTTGTAGTATGATGGTTTTCAATCATTTTTTTCTTAAGTTATTATTTATTTCCATGAATTTAATGAATTTATTTTTTCTTTCTAGGATACATATAACAGCCGGTTGAAGCAGATATATGGGGATAGTCTTTTGACTCATCCAGATATTGATCTAGATTTGTGGTTGGAGGCAAGATCATCCACTAAGCTTGATACAAATTGGATATACGGACTCTTTAACACTACAACTGAGAACTTGCAAACGACCTATAATACTTCAATAGTTGGATGCTCGCAATCGATTCTAAGCATTCAAACTTCAACGTTCGTGGCAATGTTAAACCAACGAGTACAGAATCAAATGACTTATTTTAATGATAAATATGAACAATCCACTATTGATTATGAAAAATTACCTAGTCCGGTTTCAAATTAAATAATGTGAAAGTTGCCTTTAGGTGACTCACTTGATTTGATTTGTCAAAAAACAATTCGAAAAGCTAGTAAAAATGTGGTTTGACTTTGAAAAATTTCAAGATAATATATATTTTTTTAATAATAAGATGACAACATATTAAATCGATTTAGGCTTTGTGACTTAATTCGTCAAACTCACAACTCAGATCATAGATTCCTTTAAGTGTAAGAACTTTGTTTGCTTATAGTATTTTTCATTTAATGATATGATAACAAAATTAGAAACTCATAAAAATGAGAACCAACCAAATACCATGATGTTTATTTAAGTCTAAAATAACCTCATAGAAAGCAAATCAAAATAATATATATATATATATATATATATATATATATATATATATATATATATATATATATTGTGAGATTTTCAATGTGAGATTTGAAACCCTTTCATATATATATTTTGTGTTCATATGAAAAAAATTATGTTTTTTCAATATGAGATTTGAAACTCATTAGTATATATATTCTATGTTCCCGAGAAAAAGTTTTATATTTTTTCAATGTGGGATACAAAATATTTTGGTTTAAATACTTCAACTTAAAATGATAACATGATATCTTTTCAATATAAAATTTGGAGCCCTTTTATATATATACTTTATTCTCAAGAAAAAAGTTATGTCTTTTCAATGTGAGATTTGAAACCCATTAGTATATATATTCTATGTTTCCAAGAAAATGTAGGATTTGAAACTCATTAATATATATACTTTATGTTCCTAAGAAAAACATTATGTTTTTTCATTGTGGGATAAAAAAACTTTTTTGGTTTAAATACTTCAACTTAAAAGCTTAACATAATATCTTTTTAATGTGGGATAATTTTTTTTTAAATATTATTTTAAACTTCATTATTTACAATATGTATAGCCTACATCTACATGGATTTTTTTTTAATTTTTTCATATGAAATATTAAAGCTTTAAATATATTTTTTTAATTTTTCTGGGTTGACCCGAGTTGACCCGGGTGTTAACTCATGAAACCCGGGACCTGACCTCTTAGCCGGGTTAAACTCTGGGCTAGGTTTAATAACTATGGTAATAATAAGAGATGTTTTATATATATATATATATATATATATATATATATATATATATATATATATATAGAGAGAGAGAGAGAGAGAGAGAGAGAGAGAGAGAGTAGTGTCTTCTTCTTCGTTTTTACATATAAAGATTTTTTTCTATGATTACATCTTACATAAATCATCCACATTTTAAATATACTATTTTTTTTCTTATCTCCCGTGAGATTTGAAGATCTTACAGCTTAATGTGCATTTAAGTTTGCATAATCTAACTAGAAGCAATCGGACCGTCATTAACTGGAGTTTTCTGGGCCCAGCTCTCCTAAAAATCTAAATTGCCAAGAGGACTTTTAAGGTTTTTCCGTCTAAATCTAGTAGCCTTCTTGCTGCAACCAGCTTTGTTATCGTAACTATAAGACAGACCAAACCACTGATTTGACCACAAGGAGAAAGAGAACAAATAAATTATTTGACAATTTACTCTCCCTTAACTTTTGTTTGCAATTTGATTGCTGCCTTCCTTGAATGAAGAGCACTCGGACACTCGGATTCTTCTCGTTATATCTACGGTAACTCATTCTAGGAGCAACTCGTTACTGTAAACGAGATGATAATAAAAATTAATTCCAGCTGATTAAAGAAAGAAAGTGAGAAAGACTTAGCAGCATGTAGAGAACCATTGAAGAACGACTAGCACCGAATTGCAAGTGGAATTAGGGATAGACTGCGTTTACTCGGAAGACTCCTAGATAGTAACCTGCATGGATAACAACATAATGTTCGCGGAAAAATTAAAAAAATATCCAGCAAATTCCTTAGGCAGCATAGGAGACCTACGCGTTTTTCAGAAAGTCATGAAAATTGACTTCGTAAAATACAAGATTGTCTGCATACCAGACAAATATCACTAACAGCCATGGTGTAATATGAATCCAGTCATAAACCACTTAATTTCCAATCCTCTATAAATAAAGCGAACCCATTTACACAATTTCCTCAAACTAGCTACTCATAGTTCCCCTTTGTCCGAAAAATAATGGCTTCTAAGGTCATCTCTCTACTAGTAATAGCTGCTGTTCTTCCTTTCTTTTCCTCTCCATCTTTAGCAAATGCCTCTCCAAGTAGTCCTGTCAGCCCTGGAACCCTTTGCAACGACACCCCAGACCCTTCCTATTGCAAATCTGTTCTCCCTAATCAGTCTGCCAATGTCTACGACTCTGCCCGACTTTGCGTCCGCAAGTCTCTATCACAATCCCGTAAATTTTTGAACCTAGTTGATAAATATCTCTTACGCCGCTCCAGTTTGTCTATTACTGCAACTCGGGCTCTTGAGGATTGCCGGTTTCTAGCTGCTTTAAACATAGAGTTTCTGTTAAACTCCTTTCAAACTGTCAATGCTACTAGCAAAACTTTGCCCGCTTTGCAAGCTGATGATGTGCAAACTTTGCTAAGTGCCATTCTAACAAACCAGGAAACCTGTTTGGATGGCCTGCAGGCCACATCTTCTGCCTGGAGTGTAAGGAACGGTCTCTCAGTCCCTTTGTCTGATGACGCAAAACTTTATAGTGTTTCTCTAGCTTTTTTCACCAAAGGTTGGGTTCCTAAAATGAAGAAAAGGATCACATGGCAGCCTAAAAGCAAGCAGCTGGAATTCAGACATGGACGATTGCCGTTAAAAATGTCTGCCAGGAACCATGCAATTTACGAATCAGTCAGTAGGAGAAAGCTTCTCCAGGCAGAGAATAACGATGTAAAGGTTAGTGATATAGTGACGGTGCGTCAGGACGGACAAGGGAATTTCACAACCATCAATGATGCTATTGCTGCAGCTCCAAATAAAACCGACGGCAGTAATGGCTACTTCATGATTTATGTCACCGCCGGCATTTATGAAGAGTATGTGTCCATTGCAAAGAACAAGAGATATTTGATGATGGTAGGAGATGGCATAAATCAGACGGTGATTACTGGGAATCGTAGTGTTGTTGATGGGTGGACTACCTTCAATTCTGCTACATTTGGTAAGAGCTTGATACCTTCGACGTGGTCTTAGAATAGACTAGCAAATTTTATAATATTTAATTACCAAACAATTACATGGACTTAATCTAGCTAATTAATCAGATTTGTGATCCATGTTGCAGCTGTAGTTGGACAAAACTTTGTTGCAGTGAACATAACATTCCGGAACACAGCTGGGGCAGTCAAGCATCAGGCTGTAGCTCTTCGAAGTGGAGCTGATTTGTCCACATTTTATAGTTGCAGTTTTGAAGGGTACCAGGATACCTTATACACCCATTCTCTGAGACAATTCTACAGGGATTGTGATATCTATGGTACTGTTGATTTTATATTTGGCAATGCTGCTGTTGTTTTCCAGAACTGCAACTTGTATCCGCGGCTACCTATGAGTGGCCAATTCAATGCCATCACTGCCCAAGGCAGAAAAGACCCGAACCAAAACACAGGCACTTCCATACACAATTGTAACATTACACCTGCTGACGATTTGGCTTCAAGCAATAGGACGGTCCAAACATATCTTGGGAGGCCATGGAAGGAATATTCAAGAACTGTTTACATGCAAAGCTTCATGGATACATTGATAAATCCTTCTGGTTGGCAAATATGGAATGGAGATTTCGCACTCAATACATCATATTATGCAGAGTATAATAACACTGGACCGGGATCTGATACTACAAACAGGGTGACATGGCCAGGTTTCCACGTTATTAACGCCACTGATGCTGCTAATTTCACTGTCTCTGGCTTCTTGCTGGGGAATGATTGGCTACCTCAAACAGCAGTTCCTTTCTCTAGTGGCCTGATATGAGCAGCTTCTATGACAAATTGTTACTATTTCTTTTTTTCTTTTCTTTTCTTGTCTTTTTCTTGTAGGATATTTAAAGGTTGTAATTGTTTGGTTTAAATTGCATACAATTTTATAAGTACTTCAACTTGCGTTGGAACAAGAACAAAATCCTAGTATACATATTAAACATATAATAGAATATTCAAAATGAATCAACCAAAAATGCTAGCATATATCCTAACATGTACTAAAAAAAATTATTATACTTAAAATAAAATTAATACAAATATAAGATACTTGTTAAAATATTTGAATGAAAAAAGAAAAATGTTGTTGTCAAAGATTAAACCTTCATTATTAAAACTAAAATGCTTGTCACTTAGTGTAAATGATTTTATTGAAAATATTCTTTTAAGATTTTAATAACTTAACTTTTAAAAAGATCTTATTCATAAAAAATAAAACTTTTAAGAAATTCACTTTTTTAAAAAAATCTACAAATCAAATGAATAATTCATCAACTTGATATCTCTCTACAAAGTACTAAAATTTAAGATTTAGAACAAAAAAAGAAAAGGGCAAAAAATTAAACAAAACAAGAGGCAATAGAAGCTAAAAGAACAATAAAAAAGAAGGCAAAAGAGATAATGCAAGATATGCAAAACATCTCCAATTCAACCCTTTTTTATACTCACTATTAAAACCAAAACTGAGGCAAAGTTTTCCCAATTTTACCTTAAGTGCTCACCAAAAAAAGATAAAAAGTTAGTTTTTACTCTAAAAACTAGATGTTTTTACTTAGAAAATAAATTTATTCAAACTTTTCATTTATGGATTAGTAAACAAAAATGGGTGACAAAAAAAATTATGAATTAAAAATTTAATTTAAATCAAACTCAAACTCAAGCACAAAGTTCAAGTCAAAATCTAGGCTCAAGACTTAATAAGACTTAAGGTGTAGGAATCAAGACTCGAGCCCAAGTAGTATTGTTTTGTGCCAAGTGAAGAGCTCGATAAGAATGCATCTAAGTTTAAGCTCAAAACTCACTTCACTTAAGACCTAACCCCTTTAAATGCTTTGGTGTAATACATGCTTATTTTTTTAAAAAAAAAATTACTTCCTATTAAATTAACTACAAAAAAAAAAATTACCTTTTTCTACATGGGATACAAAGTTTGAGATTTCACAAAACATGCTAGCTGAGGGTTTTATGATAAATTTTTTTTATTCACCCATAATTTATTTTAGTTATGTTAATATTTCATATTAAAATACTTATGTTGGGAAATAATTATCAATAAAGTTTTAATTTTAAAAGTGAGTAGACTCCATTTTAATTTGGCTTCAAATGTGTCTGTTAACTATATTGAAAGAAAGTTCTAACAATCTTTCATGTGAATGTAAATTGTATGACTAGTATGTAAAAACTCAAAAATTCATAGATAGATAATAAGTTAGTAAATCACTAAATTAGGATAAGTAATTTTAGGATTTGAACATTTCTTAATGAAATACTATTAAAGTTACTTAATTAATTAGCGTTAGAATATCTTGAACTATTCGACTTGTTGTGTAAATCCTCACAATAGTATTCACATAGTTCTCTATCTTGATAATTCTTTCGGTTCAAATGATTATGTTTTTTTTTTTCCAAAACAATTCGTGAATGCATGAGTATTTTAGAGGATTCATATTTTAAATTCATATTTTTTTTTATTTCAATTTCATTCTTCAATATTTGATTTATTAGGGATTGGACTTCATTATTTATTTTCATTTGTTTTCTATGAAATTATTCTAACCTCATGACCTGAGTCACATATTGGTTAATTAACAAAGCACTAACAGAGGTTGTGCTTTCACTATACACCACCTCACAATCTATTTGTTTTAATAGTAAAGAGCTTTATTTTTATTTTAATCTCTTTTTTTATTTTTAATTTCATCTTTTAACATTTGATTTGTTGTGGATCGGACTTCATGATTTGTTTTAATTTTTTTTTCTATGGGGTTATCTCATCCTTATGACCTGGAAATTGAATTTGACTAGTTAATTAACAAACACTTGAAGAGGTTATGCTTTAACTATGCACCACCACACAAAGCACTTATCATTTCAATAGTATAGTGCTTTGTTTTTTTAATCGATGTTTTTTTTTTTAAAAAAAATCAAATTCATCTTTCAACATCTGATATGTTGGGGATTTGACTTCATGATGTATTTTGATATACTTTCCATAGGGTTATTTCAGTCTTATTACACAAGACGCAGATTTTGCAGGTTAACCTTTTTTATTATTATTTTATCTTTCAACATTTGATTTATTAGGTATTGACTTATTTGTTTTAATAGGCTTTATATGGGGTTATATAAGCCTTATGAATAAGGTCACGAGTTTGGTAAATTAACCTGGTTAACTCAGTTTTTTTTTTAATTAATTTTTTTCCAGTTTCATCTTTCAAAATTTTATTGATTGAGAATTAGACTTTCTAATTTGTTTTGGTTTGTTTTATATATGGTTATCATAATCTTATGACCCAAATGATGAGTTTGGTGGGTTAACTCGAGCTAATTTTCTAAATTGATTTTTTTCAATTTTATCATTCAATATTGGATTGATTGGAAATTATGCTTTATAATTTATTTTGATTTGCTTTTTATAGAGTTATTATAACCTCATAAGTTAGGTCATGGATTTGGTAGTTAACCATAGTTGATATGGGGTTATTTTTCAGTATACTTTTTATGAGGTTATCCTAGTTTTATGACCTGTTGCATGGGTTTGATGGGTTGACTCGATTGTTTTTTGTCTTTTTTTAGTTGATTTATTTAATTTCATCCTTCAACATTAGGTTGATTAGGAATTACTTTTTATGAGATTATCTAAATCTCATGACTAAGATATCATCTTGAATTTGTTTTAGTTAAATTTTGTTTTTATTTATCGTCTAAATTGTCTTTGAAGTCTCCAAATCAACCGGGTCATATCAGGTCAATATCCATTTGGTTTAAATTCTAGAGAAAATGTTAACATCTGAATATTATTTATATTGAAAAAGATTTGATCTGATCCATAGCATAGCGCGGACCAATAATCTAATTATGGATTGTTTAATGTCCTTCTTAAAAGAAAAAGAAAAATGGATAGTTACATTAAGCCTTTTATAGCTTGATTGATTTTCTCTTTGCCGTAGGGTTTTATAAAATTACATTTTACACCCTCAGTTAAACTAAATTTTCAAACAATGTGAAATAAAGCCAATACCCTTATATATATATATATATATATATATATTACAAACTAAAGAAAACAACATAACACTCACTTTAATCTCTTTCTCTCTCTCTCCACGTCATTGTTTCTCTATAAAAATGAAAGAAAAATCCAAATAAAAAACATTGATAAGCAAATGTTATTCAATTCAAAAAACAAAAACCATGACATAACCTCCTATCAATTAAAACACAAAACCCAATAACAAAAATGCTTTTTCTTCGCCTTTATTTACTCTTTCCTTAACCAAATCATGACAGCTATATTATATTTCTTTTTTTCATGATTTTCAAGCAAATGGGCATATCCAGTGGTTGGGATATGAGTTTTTGTATCCAACCTAATGAGAAAGCCCATCCAGCATAGACTTTTTATCTCTTTTTTAAATGTAATATTTAAAAAGACAATTCAAAGTTACAAGACTCATTGAAGGAAATAATTGATGGGTTTTCCAAGCTGGTGCAAGGGCACTTGGTTATCATGGTTTAGATTTGGGTTTGAATCTGGAGAGAAAAATCTATTAAAAATACTAGATTTTGATTTTGATTTTGATTTTGGTTTTGGTTTAGATATGAATTGAAAAAGTTTCAAAGAGAGAGAACAAAAAATGGTTAGAGAGATGACCTTCCAGAGTAGGGAATATGATGACCTTCTAGCGTAGTCATTTTACATGGTTGGTAGTATTGATAAGGTTATTACCAAGGCTAAAAAGATTTCTAAGGAATTCGATATTGCTTAAACATACTACCTTTTGTCTCCTTTTGTTTCCTTAAACTGATAATTACAAAAATCAATAATCAAGTTAATGTTAATAATGTCAGCAATAAGATGTTCATTTTTTCAGATAAAATGTATTTAGATTTGCAATTTTTATTTTAATCTTATTACATGGTGTGGAAGAAGAATAGCTGCCAAGCCCTGTTTTTCATGTTGCTTAAATAAGAGTGAAACAAAAAGAAGTGGAAGTAATTTTTTTCTTTAAATATTCAGGACATCAAACATCAATTATCCCTTGAAAATCAAAAAAGAGTGTTATTATGTTTTGTGATTTAAAGAAGTTTTTAAGATGAGAATGGAAGGGGAAATAAAGATTTTTTTTATATATAAAAGTAACGAGGAAGCACTACTATAAAATTGGCAAATACAAAAAAACACAACGATTGAAATTTTTCATTGGTAGATTACAATAAACTTTACTAACATACTATTCCCTTGTTGTATTTATTGGTAAATACCAATAAAAATATTCCATTGGTATATACCAAAAGAATTACAATGGGAAAAGAAAGAATTAAGAAAAGCTAAAAAGTACAATGACATATCACTTTATAAACAAAATTACCGACAGGTTAATTTCTTCGGTGAATTATGTTTGTATTATTTAATTTATGACCTAATGAGCGACCTTCCTCTTCCCTTCCCATATTTCTTCTTCCTCCTTCATTTTGCTTTGTAACAAACAACACAACCCCCCTAAGTTTCACAAATCAACCTCCCATTACAAATTCAGCCACCCGAACACTCAGTTTGATAACATCTATTTCTGATTTAAATTTTATTAAGGATTTCCCTCTTCAAGTAAGCAAAACTACCAATTTTTTTTATTTAAATTCGATTTTAAAATGTTAATTTTTATTGCATATTTTTATAGTATATTTTTTTTTTGTATTTATTTTTTTATAGCCTTTTTCCATAGAAATTTATTCTATAAATATATGCTTTGTACATGTTAGGATTTGTTTGAGATTTTGTAAAATTATATTTGTTTGTAAATTGATGAAATTTATTTCATATTTATGACTGAAGTATTTTTGTGATGAAATGAATAATGACTTATTTAACAAGGTCATTTTATATTTTGTTAATTTTATTATTGAGTTGAAATTTTTGTTAAATATATAGAATTTAAATTTATGTAGATAATTGATAATGAATTAAGAGTACTATTAAAATAGATTGAATAAGTTTGAGTTAAACATTGTAAACTTATTTAGTTTACGTAATTAATTAATACATGTTGTCATCAATATTCTATATAGGTTTGATATAAGTAATTAATGATCTTTCATGGATGTATCGAGATTCACCTGAATAGTTGCATAAGATGGATTATTGTAATGGGGTTTAGGGTTTTATTAATTATGCACTATTTAATCCAAGAAATATTAGTGGAGGTAGTATTTCTTATATCAAA
This sequence comes from Populus tomentosa, assembly GCA_018804465.1. NCBI lineage: Eukaryota > Viridiplantae > Streptophyta > Magnoliopsida > Malpighiales > Salicaceae > Populus > Populus tomentosa. Next base: position 15,641,451 of record CM031971.1, read on the forward strand.
AATACATGTAAGAGGTGTAAAAATACAAAGTTTATTGATTCAGATTTTATAACGATGCATCTTTTACATAAAAAGTTCATGGAGAAACATCTTTGTTAGTTTGCATATGGAGAACCATATATTTCTTATGAGACCATGGTAAAAAGGATGACTGGGTCAACTTCTAGTTCTAGCAATGTGCATGGAGTTGTAGATAGTAATCCTTATAAAAATATGGTTATGGATGCAATGAGAATGAATCATGGTTATGCATGTTGATGTCCAATCGTAGATGAAGAACTTAATACAAACGCAACTAGGTTTTTCGATCTTTTGCAAGATTCTGACGAACCATTATGGGAGGGGTGCATAAATTATATTAAATTATTGGTAATTGTATAGATATTCATCATCAAGTCAGACCATGGGTTGAGTAAGGCCAATTATAACAGAATTGTCAAATGGGTGAGAAGCATTTTGCTTGAAAAGAATAGGCTAAAAGAGAACTTCTATACTGCTAAATCCATGATGAAACCATTCGGCCAAAAATACCAGAAAATTGACATATGTCTAAACTTCTGCATGTTGCACCTTTTTAAAAATGTAAAGTTGACCTAGTGCAGAACATGTAAGCATGCTAGTTATAAATCCAAAACTAGCAGGGGAAGGACTTTTATCACATATAGCAAACTTAGATACTTTCTAATCACACCCAGACTGCAAATGTTATTCATGTCACCATATATTACTGAGTACATAACATGACATCATTTATATAATGCGGTGAACGAATGATGGTGCACCATTTTGATGGTGAAGCCTATAAATATTTTAATAGGGCGAATCCTCAATTTTTAGTGGAATTAAAGAGCTTGTCTTATATTATGTACAAACAAATTCAATCTATTTAGGTCATTTACTATTATTTATTCTTGTTATCTGATGATACTCATAATTTACAACTTGTCACTTGGAATGTGTATGAGATTGGAGTTCATGCTTTTATCTACGGTAATACTCGATCTCAATAGTCCAAATAGGAATATAGATGTTTTTCTACAACCGTTGATTGATGAGTTGAAATAGTTATGGTCATCCAATGCTTTAACTTATGATGTATCAAGTAAATAGAATTTTCAAATGAAGGCAACTTTGATATAGACTATGAATTATTTTCCTGTATATGGAATGGTTTCTGGTTAAAGCATGCATGGATAAACTATCATGCCCATATTATATAGAAAATAAAAAGGCTTTTATAAAAATATATAGTGTTAAAACATCTTTTTTTATTGCTATAGACAGTTCTTGTTAATGGATCACAAGTACAAAAAGGATAAAAAATATTTTTTTGTTGTTAAAGTTGATATGAATGTTACACCGCTGTTACCATGGGATGAATAATTATACGATGTGGTGTCGTAGTACAATAACATTGTATTTGATTTTCAATCTAGTACGCAAAGGTTTCTTGATTTTGGTTTAACTTATAATTGAGTAAAACGATGTATTTTCTGATACCTTTCTTATCAGAAGACCAATTTTCTTCATCATAACATTTATGTCATACACATTGAAAAGAACATTTTTTAAAAACATTTTTAACATGGCTATGGACGTGAAAAGAAAAACAAAGGACAACATCAAGACCAGAATAAACATATATTTGTTTTATCACCATACAAATATGGAATGTGTTTATGATGGGTCACGGGTCGCAAAGCACAAAGCCAGTTTTGTCTTAGACAGGAATGCATAGTTACTTGTTTACCAATGGCTTAAGAGTTTGTGTTTTTCTCATAGACATATTTCAAACATATCAAGGTTGGTGAATTTGAAGAATTGTAGATTATATAAAATGAAGAGTCATGATTATCACGTGTTTATGCAAACACTCATTCCTTAGCTTACTGAGATTTATTACCCAAGGGGATATGGGATGCACTTATGAAGATCAGTCACTTCCTTAAAGATATATGCTCTAATAAATTACAGATACAACATATAGAGAGGCTTGGAACAAATATTGTCCAAAAAATCTGCAAACTTGAGATGATATTACTTCCATCTTTTTTCAACTTAATAAAGAATCTACCTATACATCTATTGTTTAAAGCAAAAGTTGGAGACCTCATCTAATATAATTGGATGTATCAATTCAAAAGGTTAGTGATTACACATGCATCATAATTAAAATTCTATTTTCTTTTTTTAATTAAAAATATTCATTTAGATCCATACAAGTACTTGTTCAATCTTAAGATAAAAGTAAAAAAAAAAAAAAAAACAAGACGCATGTTGAGGCTTCGATATGAGAGGCTTATATTGTTGAAGAGATCTTAACATTTATCTCATATTATTTCGAGTTTAGCTTGAGAAAAAAAAAATCATCCATGTTCCAAGGCATGAAAACGGTGGGGAAGTGTCTTTGAGTGGGAACTTGTTAATATTCTTTCATCCTGGACGAATCGTACTATAAAATTTTATGAGGGGAAGATATTTGATAGAAATGGAATTTAGACAAGCACATAATTATGTGTTATTCAACTGTGATCAACTAAGACTTTTTATTTAGTAAGTATAATACTTAACATATCATTACTTTCAAAAAAAGAATATCTCTTATACTATCATAAACTAATATATTGTTGAACTCCTTATAGGCAACATCATCAATTTTTATTGTCCTAAAATTCACTTCTAACTAAATCTCAATTTTTTTGATTATAAGATGAATAATTTTCCACATGATTCAAAACAGATGTAAGGATTATTTAATTATTTTTATCTCTTAAGATACTTAATTTTAGTACACATTTATTGTTAAATATTAATGGTTATAATTCATGTACCAAGTTTATCAATTAAAAGAGAATGCTAATGTTACTTTGAATTTACTAAGTCTAGGTTCTGAAAGAAAGATGAGGTGATATAATAGGTATTTCATCAATGGTTATGTGTTTCATACTAAAGAGTGTAGTTAGGGTAGAAAGATATATAGCAATGGAGTTTGTGTTAAGTGATCGACTTCTAATGAGTTTTAAGTTAATTACTATGGGAAGTTAGAAGAGGTCATTAAATTGCAATATCATAGCTAGCAGAATAAAGTATTTTTATTCAAATGTTATTGGTATGATACCACTGACAGAGGAATCATAGTAGATCTTCATCATGGTTTGGTCGAAAATAGTATAAGTGTTATATTTTGCACTATAGACAATGTATTTTTTTTTTCTCCAAGCAATGTCAGCAAGTTTACAATACATAAATCAAATTCACCAAGAGAAATACCGATGGTGAAAAAAACCACTGATGAAATTACATGCGGTTTTTTCTATTGACAATATATTATATTCACGAATGAAAATCTTGATGGAATGAAGTAGGTAATTTTTTTTGGTGTGCTTTTGTTGTTAATAAAATCATCAATGATTTTATTACCGACAAATACACTGACAAAACATAAATCACCAACGAGAGTTTTTTCAATGGAGTATTTCGGTCTATGAGCCCATCGATAAAAATTTTACCGGCGGACTAAGAGTATAAATCCCAACATAAAATTTTGTTGATAAATCTAAAAATTATAGTAATGATACTTATCACATGTTTGGTAAGTATTTTCTTTATTTGGGTTTTTAATATGATGACAAAATTATAATAGTCAATGTATAAAAGTGTTTTAATCATTAAATTAAAAATAATGATAAATATGAAAATATTGTGATATTTTTTTTAATGCCGAAGCTAAAGAATATAACTTGTTATAAAATTACTAAAGATGAGGATGTAAAATGTAAATTTTTTAAATAGAAAGAGAGGGGAAAAAGAAAATCATCAAGCTATAGGGATCTGAATGTAATTATCCCAGTAAAAAAAAACAAATTGTGAATGATTGATATGGCCTGCTTAATGTATCATTTTCCTTCCGTCGACATAAAACACAAAACCAACGGACGAATGGATAAGATTGAGCACAGAACGGTGGCTACAAATGGCATAAATATGCACATCGCATCAACGGGAACAGGCCCTGTAATCTTGTTCCTGCACGGTTTCCCTGAACTGTGGTATTCGTGGCGGCACCAACTGCTCTCTCTTTCCTCCGTCGGCTACCGTTGCATAGCTCCAGATCTTCGTGGCTACGGAAATAGCGACGCTCCCAGACCAGTGAGTGAGTACACCGGGTTACACGTCGTAGGCGACTTGATTGGACTTCTTGACTCGCTGGGGATTGATATGGTTTTTTTGGTAGGCCATGACTGGGGGGCCATGATTGCTTGGTATTTTTGCAGTTTTAGACCCGACAGAGTGAAGGCTTTGGTCAACACTAGCGTCCCGTTCTTGCCCAGGAATCCGCAAGGAAATCTTTTGCAGTGGTTTAGAGCTCTGTTTGGAGACGATTACTATTTCCTCAGGTTTCAGGTTCTTTTCTTCTCTTTTCTTTTTTGTAATTGGAAAATATTGTGACATAAACTAGGTGTTACAATATGCCTTTGATAGGTCAACTAGATATTACAAAGATAAATCTCTGAATTCTTTCTTTACAACTCGGTCTTCAACATCCTAAAACTCTTGCTAGTTCGATCCTTAAGTCTTTTAGTATTATAATCTAACCCTTGAGTTTAACGTTCCCCGCTTGGATTATGATATTAAAATGATGTCTTTCGAACTAAACCCTTATCTTTTTAAGACTTTAACTTGTTTATTATGGAACATTTGAACTTCATCAAGAACATCAGGTTCAGTGTATGTGTGCTGAATAAAACCTTCATGTATTTCATCTATTTACTCATGTAATAAACATTTATTTATTTATTTATTTATTGAATCATTCCCTAATTTGTAATGTTCTTTATCTTTTGATTCATATAATATACTATTATAGTCACTGGTTTTTACAATAATATTTTCAACTTAAAGTAGTCTTTAACTCATTAATATTAATTAATCTTCTTTATCTTCAATTCCATCGAAAAATAATACTTTAAAACTGTTGAAAAAAAAATCCTTATACCACCTCTTAAATAGAATTTGCGATCTGAAAACAGAGGCTCCCATCATTTACAATTTGATGCTCATCATTTGAACTCTTTTCACATTGATCCTTAAAATTTTAAGTATTATAAGCTAGCCCTTTAATTCATCAGTAATTTCTTGGTTTAGTTGTCTAACAACATGCACTAGTACTCAATTTTCTCATTCTATGTGATGGTTTTTGTTATAATGTTTATGTTTTTTTTTTAAAAAAAAAAAAAAAAAAAAACAGTGACCATCCATACAATATTTGCTTATATGATGTAGGAACCTGGCGAAGCTGAAGATGACTTTGCGCAAGTGGATCCTAAAAGGCTGATGATTAAATTTTTTACGAATTTCGGTCCAAATACACCTCTTTTGCCTAAAGGAGTAGGAATCAAGGCGCTCCCAGATCCTCCAAGTCTACCCTCTTGGCTGTCAGAAGAAGATATCAATTATTATGCTGAGAAATTTAACCTTACTGGTTTCACTGGAGGACTGAATTATTATCGAGCCACCGCCATGTATGCCTTATTCAACTTATTAATTAATTTTACCTGAAACATGGCTAGCGTGAGGACTTTGAACACCATTACTTTTTTTTCTTTGTTTCCCCTTGCAGTAACTGGGAGCTAATGGCGCCTTGGACAGGGTCACCAATCACAGTTCCAGCTAAGTTTATTGTTGGCGATCTGGACCTTCTCTACAATATTCCTGGTCTCAAGGACCATATACACAATGGTGGCTTCAAAAAAGATGTACCCCTCTTGGAAGAGGTGGTTGTAATGGAAGGGGTAGCTCATTTTCTCCAACAAGAAAAGCCAGAGGAGGTCAGCAAACACATTTATGACTTCGTTAAGAAGTTCTGATTCCGTATCTGTTTTGACGGAAATAAACAGTGTTGTCTGCTTCAGCTGACTTGCTTTTGTATTCTTTGAAATGAACTGTGCTCTGCCGAATATGTTTCTTGTTCTAGTTTCCTTGTAATAAATGAATAAATAAAAAACAATGAGTCAAATTGGTTGATTGATGAACCATTTCTTGTCGATTGTTTATGATCTTAAAAAACAAGAGTTTTTTCTTTTTGTTTTTTAACATAGAAAAAAATATTAATAAAGTAACACAGTTAAAAAAATATTTAAAAAACTAGTACAATTAAATGATTTATAAAAATATTTTAAAAAAATTATTTTTGATATCACCACATCAAAATGATCTAAAAATATATAAAAAAATTAATTTGAAATAAAAAAAAATAATATAAAATTTATTTTTTTCAAAAACATTTTCGAAACACAAAGTCATACGTTACCTTATAAAAATCAAACATCTTTTTTGTTTCTCTTCTTTTCTCCCCTCTCACGATAGACAAAGATCTCTCTCTTTACTACAAAAAACATCACTATGAGCCCTAAAACACTCTTCTCTCTCTTTCTCTAAAACAACCATCTCTCTCTCTCTAGCAAAACCCACGGCAACCAAGTTCTCTTTATCTACAACCTACAAGTCTTGGATTTTCCGGCCAAACTAGCTACCACGGATCACCTTCACCACTAATATATCACTCCTAGAGGTATATTAAACACTTTTCCTTAATTAATTTGATGCAATTTATGTTTAATTAGTGTTAATTTTAGGGTTTTGAATTAGGAATTCAATTAATTAGATGTAATTGAAGTTGTAAATTAGATATAATTATGTTATTTTTTATTAGTAATTATTTTAGGTTGTTGTTGATTGTAAATTAATAAAATTATGTGTTTGAAACGTTAGCGTTGATTTAGGTTAAATTATGGATTATGTTAATTAGACATATTTTTAGTTGATAGTTTGATTATTTTGTTAATTAATCAATGTTTATTTTGTTATTGTTGATTGTGAATTAAAAATATTATGTAATTAGATAGTTAGTGTTAATTTAGGTTAAATCATGAATTATATCAAATTTTGTATAAAATAATAATACTAGCTATGAAATACATGAATTCATTTGATAATTTTGTTATGGTACTGGAATTTGATGAATATAGATACTCGTAGATTAATTTGATGAATGTAAGTGTTCTCCGATCAATTTATGTTTTGTTGATAATTGATGCACTTTATTTAATCCCAAAATATTAATAAAATATAATTGTATTTGGTTGTATTGTTTAACAAAATATCTGATAACATAGGAATATTATGCTTTCATGGTAGTATAATTGTCAATACTGACAATGATATCACTTATAATGGAGGAAGCCTACATGGATATTACAGAATCGACCTTTAGTTAAACAAGATTAAGAGATTATTAGATATAATTACATATTATTATATGCTATGATAATTGTGGATAGATGTGTATTTAGTTTATTTTTTTAATAAAATATTATGTTGTTTTAACTGTCGATGTACATTTATTATTTGTGATTTAATATATTATGTGTTGCTTATGTAAATTGTGTTTTAATGGTGGAAGACTGATTATTTGTGATTGTACGAATTGCTATTTTTTTTCTTCAAGGAGTTGATGGTAGAATAGACTGCCCTTGGACGTCTCTATTAGATGAGTCATAGAATCCATCAACGAAATGTGAATCATAAATAGTATCTGCAACAATTAAGTAACATATTATACAATATACTAAAAGGGATCAGTGCCCATGTTTTTGTTTACCTAGACACAAAGCACTATGGATTGGAGTAGTATAATGAAAGACCAGTCCTTGTCACAGAGAGTTGTAAGGGCAGCGGGGGAAGGGTGGGGTTGTCTTTTCGCTAGGATGCATTAGGCATTGAAAGGATGGTTGTGGAGAAAATGGTCAGCTCAAGTTTTGGTGGGACTAGGGGCCCTAGGATGCAGACATATGGTCTTAGCGTTGCGGGTGGCTTGCCCTGGGCGTGAGCAAAACTCGCACCCCATGTAGGGATACGTGGCGCTTGGGCTACCCTGCCTGTGCGTATGTCAAACCTACACGGGCACATGGCGTTGGGGCTAGCTTGCCTTAGGCGCTAACCAAACTTGCGCGCCACGTGGTGTTGGGTCTGCCCAAAGCTTATAGGTCCAGTGTTAGGACCTAGTTCTTTTAGATCCTGCGTCTGAACAGAATACTCTTGGGTCCTACAACAGGACTCAAGGCTCTTGGGTCCAACATCAAGACCCTTTTCTAATAGGTCCTGCATCAGGACCCAGACCCAACCATCTTGAGAGCGAACACGGACCAAACCCCTTTGGGTCTAGACATCGACCCAAACCACGACGACCCCCTTGGGTGCGAACATGGGTGCAAGCCCCAAACCCTTTAGATCTAGACACCGAAGGACCCACACCCCAACCCCAACCCTTTTATGTCCGAATACGGACCCAACCCCCAATCCCCATTGGGTCCAAACACTGACAAACCCAACCCCATTAGGTCCAAACATGGAAGGACCCAAACCCTAACCTTTTTGGGTCTAGACCTGACCCAAAGCCCTTGTGTCGGGACACGGACCTAACCCTTTTGGGTCCGAACACATACCCATCCCTGAACCCCCATTAGATTCGGACACGGAAGGATCCAAATCCAAAACCTTTTGGGTCCGGCCACCGAAGGACCTAAACCCCAACCTCGTTAAGTCCGACCATCGAAGGACCCAAACCCTAACCCCATTAGGTCCAGATATGGACTTATCCCCCAATCCCTGAACCCCCATTAGATCCGGACACGGAAGGATCCAAATCCAAAACCTTTTGGGTCCGGCCACCGAAAGACCTAAACCCCAACCTCGTTAAGTCCGATCATCGAAGGACCCAAACCCTAACCCCATTAGGTCCAGATATGGACTTATCCCCCAATCCCCCTTGGGTCCAGACTTTCTTGGGTTTGGACACAGACCCATCCATGAATCCCTTTTGGGTTCGGACACGGAAGGGCCCACACCTCAAACCCCTTAGGTCTGGCCATCAAAGGACTCCAACCCCTTAGGTCTCCGAACACGAACCCATCCCTCAACCCCCTTGGGTTCAAACACGAACCCAACCCCAAACCCTCTTGGGTCTAGACACGGAAAGACCTAAACCCGAAACCCCTTGCGTCCAGACTTCGAAGGAACCAACCCCCAATCCCCCTTCGGTCAAGAGACAGACCTAACCCCTAATCCCTTTTGGGTCCGAACAAAAACGAACCCAATCCTTTTTGGGTCAAGACCTCAAAAGGACCCAAGCCCCTTACGTCCGGACTCTAAATGACCCAAACCCTAACCCCTTTAGGTTCGGACTTAGACTCAACCCCCTTGGATCCGGATATGGACCCAACCCACAACCCCCTTAGGTCCGAACACAGACCCATCCCCCCAACCCTCTTGGGTCCAAACACAGACTCGTCCCCATCCCCTTTGGGTCCGAACTCGGACCTACCCCCATCCCTCTTGGATCAGGACACGAACTCAGTCCCCAACCCATTTTGGTTCGAACACGAACACAAACCCCAACCCAATTAGGTCTGGACAAGGACCCAACCTATCCTCAACCTTTTTAGGGTTAAACGTTGCATCATGCAGTAAAAATGTTAAATCTTGTTTTCAAATCAATAAAATATATTACATACTTCAATCTTAGAATATGTTATTTTTTAACATATATTTTTAACCGTTTGGTTAGGGAGGGTTTTTTTTTTTTTTTGTCTCTTCAAAAAATATAAACAAGGTGGTAAGACTTTGTTACTATTAGAAAAAATTAATATTAATTTGATTTCAAACATAAAATTACAAACTATAAAAGTTTAGAAAAAAAAAAATTTGTATCCAGATGGTTTTAAACACAAATATTTTTTAATACCATTTTAAAAAATATTATTATTTTTTAAAAAATATTTATAACACAAATAATATTATATTTAATATTAATACCTTCAATTATAATAAAAATAATAATATTTATAGCATAAATAATAATAATAATAATAATAATAATAATAATAATAATAATAATAATAATAATAATTTTGATTGTATCCTTTAAATCAACTATATAGTTTTTCTTTAGTGGTAATAATATTTTATTTTAAATTTATTAATGACAATAATGACAATAAAAATAATAATTTATATTTTTACCCTTCTAATGGGTTCTACGCAGGACCCACGTCTAAAGGGTCTTACGTTGGACCCAGGTTTAAAGGGTCCCGTGCAAGACTCAAGTACTCAAGTCTAATGGGTCCTGTCTCAGGACCCAATTTGCGTGGATCCTTACTAGAACCCAAATAAGTTGTATTATAAATATTCTTTGGTTTTTTAATATAATAATTTGTATTATAAATATTATTATTTCTCTTATAATTCAAAGTGTTCATATTAAAAATATTATTATTTATGTTATAAATATTATTATTTTTATTATAACTCAAAGTATTAATATAAAAAATATTATTATTTATGTTATAAATATTCTTCAAATTTATAATATGATTATTTGTGTTATAAATATTATTATTTTTATTATAATTAATAATATTATAATAAAAATATTAGTATTTGTATTATTAATATTATTAATAAAATAATTAATAAATTTTAAAAAAATATTATTATTAATGTTAAAAAAATATTATTTGTTATATTATAAATTTTTATAATATTTTTTATAAAAATAAAAAGTGAGCCAATCAAGTAGTACGAGAATCTAAATAGTAATATCTTAACTTGTATGTCAGATATGTCATTTGCAACTTTCTTGATTATGCTAAATTCATAATTATTTTCCCGTTAATTTTACTTTTCAAATTAATTTGTTTTAAATGTACCTAAACACTGTAAAAAAACAATGCATAGTGTAAATTATGAAAAATTAGTTCTGAATTTTATGAATATGGAAGTGATGGGGACATTAATTACGTTGATTTGCAAGGTTTATTACATCATAATTTAAGAAATTTATTGGTTGTTGATGAAAAAGAATCATGACCCCCAAGCCTCTGATACTCAAAAACCATCGCATCCAACGAAGATCGTGTAGTGGCAAGGACAATGGATTGATTTTTTATTTATAACTTGTACATAATAAATATTTATAATCCATGCTTCCGTTTTGATTTTTATTGTACATTTTAAATTTCTTTTTTGTTTAGTTTTAGTACTGAATGGCAGTGGGGCTGTCATCATCTAAAGACTAAAGAGATATCTTGGGGCGACAACCTCGATGGGAACTAGGTCAAGATTCACATGGTAAAGTAGTAATGAACTTTTGAATACATTACAACATCATCATTAAAAAAAAAAAAAAAAAACTAATAATAATGGCGATGATATTGGAGATGAAGTCCTGTGAAAGGGACTCTGCTGTCTGATTTGTCCTAGAAATTCACCCAACATGACCACACTAAAGTAAGAAGTAGACACTATTAGATAAGGGTATCTTCACATCATCGAGTTTAATGGGACACATTGTTTTCTATCTTTATATGTAACCCAACTCCAGTTTTTGTGGGGACTAACTGGCTGTGTTTCATTCACATATTTTGGTAAAAAATTGTGAGCTTCATTCACTTTCGTTTAGACGTGTAGAACCAAGGACAAGTCTTCTTTTGCTCCACCAGAACTCTTCAAAATCATAGACCTAAGCTATATACAGTTAGATGAACCCATAGCTAGCTCCTTGAAGTCTTGATTCCAGGTTCAAGGACACGGGAAATGGGTGCCCACTCTCTCACTGGCTCTAATACAGACAGCTCTGTGTGACAATACATGTTGGGGCATCAAGACCTTAAGGCTTAAGAACTTCAAAAAGCAAGACATGACAATCTTTCTATTATGGATGGGACTTGGAAGTTGGATCTGCACCAAGCACATAGCTTTGATGTTGCCATAATTTCCAAAACCCCATTAATGGGATGAAAAAAGTCTAGCACATGCATGGAATTATTGTTATTTGGAAAAAATATGGAGCCTGTTCACTATATCTTTCAAACCTCAGACAGAAAAGTTGATTGGTTCCTATTAATTTCACTTGTCAATACTTCATCTAAATTTTCTCTCTATTCAACCATGAAATTCACAATGCCCTAGCTTTTCTTCTACTCCACCATGTCAATGGCATCATCCTCTCCCACTAATAAATCCATTCAACCATAGAACAACCCTCTTTATAGGCTGTCAAAAATCCTTGAGAGCATGACACCCTATCGAAGGTCAAGACTCTTGATCATTCCCCATCCCACGTTTAACACAGCATAAAAGTTAGAGGGTACTTCACTCACATCTTGGACCCCATGGAGCCTTGCATGAGATTCAAATTTCTCGCCTGGTTCTGTCTGCTCTATGTCCTTTGGAACCCCACTAATTCAAATGCATGAAATCAACATGATATACAAGTCTCCATTGATAAGGCACTCTTGCATTATTCTGCCCCTTGTGTCACGGACATGCAATGATTTAGGGACAAAAAGATGGACCAAGTTTGAGAGGAGAACAAAACAGATTTTAGTGCATATTATCTAAATAAGAAAAAAATAAATGGTTTAATTATTATTTTTTTTATCTCAAATAAAATATTTCAATGTATATTAAATGAAAAAAAAAACATATATGGGAAACCACTTTGTTAAAAACCTCTTCTTATATAAAAATTAGGAGGGTCTAATATAAAAATTTATTTAAAACCTCTTATTCTAATATATATGAACAAGTAACATGTACTAATTGAAATCATTCTATAAATGATTCATTTACAATTTTAACTCAAATCATTTTTTTATCAATAACTAGATCTAAAATAATAATTATTGGATTAAAAACTTGACATGTTTCCTTATTTATTAGAATTGATAACTCGATGAATCATATAAAATATATTAAAATAATAAATAGAATTAGAGTTTATAGAAGTAAACCTTTAACATGAATTAATTTAGTTTTAGGTACACCATTTTTTTAACATTCATAAATGTGATCATCTAATAAAACATCTTACCTTCCTAGCTTCTCATCATAGGAAGCTTGTCTATGAATCATTGATCTTATAACTCAATTCATTTATGTGAACTATAGAAAGTGATTTTGGTTAGGCATGTTGGAAATTTATTTAAATAACATGGTTAATTAGAGTTCACTTTTAAAGTTAAAACTTTATTGAAATTTAAGTTTTAACATATTCTCTTTAACATAATTAAGATAAATTGTGAATAAATAAGAAATTAATTTTAAAAAACCCTTAGTTGACAAGTTTTGGTGAAACCTAAAACTCTTTAAAGAACTTTATTTCATATTGGAAAGATACAGAACTTTCCTAGTGTTTATAAAATGGATAGCTAAAAAGTTAAAATTATATCTAAAGTGCATTCAAGCTTTTAAAGGGAAGAAATCATCGGTAAAGTGAGCTATGAGTTCAAACTCACACATGCGCATGCTTAGACCTAAGCCTGAGTTTGAATTTATTATAAAATAATATTTTAGGTCATAAAATATATATTTTTTTTTGCCAACTAAAATTTGAACTATGGATAGCCCTTTATTTGTTCAATCTAGCCCATAAATGTTAACAATCTCTTCCTTGCAAATCTAAATAGTTTTTTCAACTATAAAAATCTTGATTTATGGTAGCTAGTAAAAAAATTAATAATGTAGAAAATAATTATGATTATTACCAGAATTAATTATTCAACTTTATAATTTCAAAAACCATTATAAAAAAAGGGTCAATGAAGGAAGAGTTTAATACAATTTTTTATTTCCAAATTTTTACACTCTTCCTCTCCTCATTTTTTATATTTTTTTCTTATTATTTTTATGTTTTGATTTTCATCTAAAAAAACCTAAAGGTTATATAGGTTTATTTTTTGAGAGATAATGGAGTTAATGGAGTCCATTTATTTTAGTTCAAAAACTTCAGTTTGAAAGTGAATTAAATCAAGATGGTGTTGTTTGAATCATGAAAATTATATTGCAAATATATTAAGTCAAGTGTGTGCAAACTTAGTCCAAAAAAACAATTCAAAAGATATTATAAAAACATAATTATAATTGATTTAATGTTCAAAGTGTCTTATAAATAAAATATTACATATAGACAACTTCTTTGGAAACATTTTATTTGCAAAAAAATACATCAATAAAATATATTACAACCCCTCACCTTTCTCTTGTATACTATTCAACTTATTTTTAAACATATTTGTAGTAAATCAATAGCATAAACACCTCCATCAAGATTGGTAAATGTGTCATTTATATCAAATTATAGAAAATCTAAACTAATAAACTAAAAACATGAAATCATGATTCACGCATAGAACATGAAATGAATTGAACATAGGTACAATCATGATTCAAACTTGGATTATTGATGATTTTTTTAAAATAACATAGTTGAAAAAATAATTGGCAAAATAGCATAATTTATACTCGCGCGATTGGAAAACAAGATATTTATAGCTCCAATTACAACATCATCAGTACAATAAAAAAAGATCTCGAAAAGATAAATTAAATGACACCAAAAAAAATCATTAATGATGACCTGAATAAGTCACACTTGATACAAAAAATAAGTGAGCCACCTGCCACATTAAAATTTAGTATAAAATGTTTTATAATTATATTTATATCCAAAAAATATAACTAACCATACAATTTGTTTTTTTTTTTTTTTTTTGTAATTAGAGTTTTTGTTACCCACTTTTAACCCCATAAAAAATAAAGAAAAAAATAGATAAAGAAATTCCAAAATACAAGAGGATATAAATGAAAAACGCCTAGAAGATTGTCCAAGTTGGCGATGAAGAATCAAAATGACAAGTGGAACAGTTGGAAGACCAAAATATATTGAAAAAATTGGTAACCCAATTCTAATTGACAAAGGGTCCTATTAGTGAAAGTATTTATATTGACGGTTAAGAAATACAAATTTGGATAGGTAAGGACTCAATGAGAATTTTGAAAGGCATATTAATTTTATTGAGGACTTGATTCAAGAAAAATCAGTTTCTTTGAGTTAATTTAAGAGTTAATTGGAATAAATTGAAGTATAAAGACTTAATTGGTTTTTTAGAAGATTTAATTGGAGGAATAAGGGATTTAATTGTTAGAATATTGAAGTTTGATGGGCAATTAGGGACTTAATTGAAAAAAATCAAAAACTAAAGACTAGATTGAAAAAGGAACATGATTGTAGGGGCTGAAATTGACCAAATCAATGGCAAAATTGACCAAAGTTGAAAGTTTGATAGTCAATTAAAGGTCCAAATGCAGAAATTAAAAACCAATGACCAAGATGAAAATGGTACTAAGTTTTGGGGATGATGATTGAGTCTAACATACATGAAAGTAAGAGTTTGGAAAGCAATTAATGGTGCAATTAAAAGTAATTGGAAGAACAAAAACTAAAGTAAAATTTGTGAAATCCCAAATTAAAAACCCTAGTTTCTAAGTTGTATTGTAGACAATGCATCATTCGGCCATTATTGAGCTTTTTCTTTGACAATTCTAGTGATCTGGTAAGCATCTTTAAGGGAATGAATATGGCGTCTCCAATCACCTCTAGAACTATAACCACTATCATTCAATTGAGAAACATGACCTCTATAAATATTGTTATTCACATTAAATGTTTAAATCCTATTTTCTTCAACGAACTCAACAACATCTTGTCCTTGATCAACCATCAATGTATTTTTAAATTCTCGGCTAATCGAGTTGGCACCTTCAAATGAATAAAAGTAAAGCTACAAACCTCTAAATTAAGCAAGAATAGATCTAATCGAATGGTATGCTTCTCTTATACCAAGCTCAAGTCGTCTCCGACAATGTTTACATTGTAGTTGCTCTGACGATGCCTTAAAATTGGTTTACTTTGTTAGTCTTGATTAAGATATCCATTTGTGCAAAAGCACTCAATTTTTTCATGAGTTCACACTTAAAAATTCTTAGAGGATTTTTATCAAGGTTCATAAATTTTTTATTCAAATCAGAAGGTAAGGGATGCATACCTCTGTCTCTAGGGAAAAAAAAAACACCTAGATAAATTTGTTACAAAATCACCATCCTAAAACCATTGAAGAATAAAGGTTTTAGTTGTTAAAATTTGTCTAAACCCTCTTATTTTAATCAAATGGCTAAACTCTGATCAATTTATGTTTGAATCCTTCAAGAACCCTAGCAAAACCCTATAAATACCCCTTGAAAAATGAAAAAGAGAGAGAGAGAGAGAGAGAGAGAGAGAGAGAGAGAGAGAATATGGAGAAACATATTGTGAAAAAATCCTGATATGAAGGTTCAAGAGCCTAACATAAAAGGTGTAACAAGCTTTGGAAGGAAAAGATTGTGAAAGGAAAAAAAGAAAAGAAACAAGAGTTCATAGTCACTAAGGTCAGAAAAGAAAAGATCTTGGTGTCAAAACAACAGTCCATGGTCACCAAGCTTAGAGAAGGTACAACCATGTAAACATTCAAGGGTGGAATCTATGTGGTCTACCTATTCATGTTTTCTTAATGTTTAAACCTATTTTGATGTTGTTAAAGCTTATCTTGTATTTTTGGGTTTGATTTTGGTGTTGGATTAATTTGATGTTTTTCAATAGAATTTGTTTTGTTTTTGTTCTTGTTTTAAGCATGTTTTAGATTGATCAAGCTTTTGTTATGATATTTTGTTTTAGTTTTGGTCAATAATAAGTTAGGGAGGTGATTAGTACTTAACAGTGTATTTTTATCAAGGTTTTATATCATCATTTTACACTTGAAGTATTAATAACTCCTTAACGAAAACATGTTTTATAATAACAAGTCTGATACTATAAGATATCTTTAATTTATGATAAATATTTATCTTAAATGTAGGCCTATCTGATACGGTTCAGCCCTATGATATGACCCAAGTAAGGTCATATTCAGATTTTGGCATAAAAAGCGCAATAGTCCAGGTTTACGGCAATAATTATAATTCTCAATCCGACCGTTGGATCGGGTTAATATTTTATATGGACTCTTCAAACATGTTTTACTACCTTGGGTTAAAAATTCAGGTCAATCGGAGTTTGGGAAGGAACCGCAATATTGATCAACGGAGGCTTTACGAATTCTGTTATTTACTTTCATTTAACTTGTGGACTTTCTATTTAGTTAGGATTCTTTTCCTACAACGATATGTCAGTTGGTTTTGGGAATTTTCTAGTTCCACAAGGATCTTTAATGAGCTACAATATAATCTACAAGTGTGGCAATGATTCATTAATGTTTCAGAATCCTTTTCTTATAAGGATTCCTTATTCATCCTAGCTACACAAGGAAAGAAGAGCTGGTGGTATTTAATGATATATTAGTTATTTTTATTATTTTATTTAATATTTGGGCTTAATTAAAACTTTGTTTTGAGCCAGGGTCCAAGGCTTGTTTGGATCAAGTTATGGGCTTTTCAGTTTAGGGTTTTGGGCTAGTTTTGAGTGAACCTCATATAAGTCCACATAAGGGATCCATTAAAGTGAATTTTTCAACAACTATTTAAACTCATGTAAGCCAAAACTTTCGGCAGATTTGATGATTATTATTCTAAATTTTTCAGTTTGAACATATGAGAGTGATTCTTGCATTCTTTAGTTCTTGAACGAACTAAATTTGACTTATCGAAGATTAACTGGCTTCGTGGCGTCATTCTACTCATTCCAATAGTGTCGATGCCTTGGGGTAGGTTTCCATTGTGTCACACTTATATCAGTCCTATTTCAGCTTTCCAAGATCAAATATCAATCTTGATTGTGGGTTGCGTGACCACATGATCACGAGGTTCGCATCAGTTGGTATTAAAGCTAGGCTCCGAAACAAGGTCATATCCTTTTGTTATTTTTGATTTTTTCAGTGTTCCTTTATGTTTTTTAGTGTTTGCATCCATCTTTTTGTTCTTTGTGTCTGTGTCATCTATGGAAAAAAAAAAGGTTATATTTCATCTTGTTACTATCTCTAATCATACCAGTACATTAAAAAAAGAGAGAGAGAGGGAGAGGGAGGGAGGGATTAGTTGAAATTTCAAGGATCATTAAATTTATGCCGCAGAAACACAACTCTTGATGAACCATAAACAAACCACCTCAGAATAAATTGAAACTTTATATTCAATCTATTAGGAGTGAGTGATTAGTACTTAAAAATGCATGTTTATCAAGGTTTTATATCATCATTTTGCACTTGAAGTATCAATAACTCCTTAACTAAAACATGTTTTATAATAACAAGTTTGATACTATGAGATACCTTAATTTATAGTAAATGTTCATCTTAAATGCAGGCCTAACACATAAATGAAAGGATTGATTGATGAGTTTAAGTATTGAAAGTGAAAGAACAAAGAGATGGCAAAACTTAGAAAAGAGATGCTGGTGCAGTCCAAACCAGAACATTGCTCGGTAATTGAATCATATCTAGAGCTCTAGATCTTGGATTTAGGTCCATTTTATATGGATGGGAAGGTAAGGGATAGGCCTACAACTTTTATGGGAGCCCAAGATTTAAAAAGGCCGTTTTGAAGTCCAAATTATAGGAACAATGAAAAAGTCTGAATCTGTCCTGCAGCCTAGACATTGTTCAGTGTTCAACCCATATCTCGAGTTCTAGGAGTTCAAATGACCTTAATTTTTTTGTTGGAAAGTTGAGACAATTTCCTAGATCTTTCATGAGTTAAGTCTGTTCAAATTCTAATGTTATCAATGACGTTTTGTTTAGACAAGAAGATAAGGATTGTCACCAAGTCAAGATATGGCCATCTACTCAAAAATTAATCATCAAATCAATAGTTCTAAATTTTAGCCTAAGAAAAGAGGCATTTATCAAGCATTCAGGCATCTTGGTTTTCAGATCAAGATCATGCTCTTTATTTTTTTCTTTATATTTTTGTAATGTTTAAGTTTTATTTCATATTATATTTTTCTTAATCTTTTGTTTATGCTTTTCATTTCCTTTACTATATTTATGTTCTTATGTTGTTTATTTATGTTTCTCTTCTTCATTATGTTTAGCTAGGTTTATTATGTTAAAGTGAAAAGGTTTCACTAATGGTGTTAGAATAGGTATAATATAAACTCAACATGCATTTCAATGTTTATATCCAAGAAAGTTTGTTATTAACATGTCTTATCTCTTCATCTTATTAATTCTTAATACCTTGCTTGTTAAATGGTTAATCTAGATTGTTGTTGTATAACACTTGGTACAACAAATGCTTGGTACTTTCATAGTTAACTGTATGGTATAACCTACACCTGTGCTATGAAAGGAACTTGATTTGTTGTTAACATAAGTTAACATCATAAATTCCTGATAATATTTTAAAGTATGGTGTTACTAAAATAAGACAATTCATATGATCATATTAAAAAATTATAATGAACTATTAAGGATAAATCATCCGATTGAAACCTCCTTTGTGTGTGGTTTCCAATTGATTAATAAAAAGAGTTTATACTATACTTATTTATAATACTATTAGTGGATCTTCTAACCCTGACAATTGCTTTTATCTTTGATTAATCCTCACTTTAATCTTATATCTCAAAGTCCTCTCTAACTTATTATTATTATTTGTAATTTATATAGTTAACCTCCATGTGGTTCGATCTCGGTTTTGCCGGTTTATTTATTACTTCGACACTCTTGAACTTAGAAGAAGACATCAATCTTTTGGTCGTGTCAAGAGGCTTGTACTAAAGGCATGATTCTTGGTTTTGATGCTTGTCTAATTCTGTGTTTTTAACCTAATAGCATGTTAATGATGTATTTGAGGTATTTTGATTGGTGTTTGAATATGTTTTCTAATAAAACAGTAAATTGCTTTTATTTGTGGGTTAATGATTTTGGAAGCATGTTTTATGTATTTTAGTGCAAGTTCATAGTTCATATAAGTATGTTTTGACATCTAGATGTTAAAAATATCAAGTTTTGAACCAAAATAGTATGAATATATTTGCTATTTAACTTTGATAGTTTTGAATTTGAGAACTTTATCCATGTTATTAATGATTTGATATTATTTGTTAGTTCTTTGGATTCAACTATGCTTAGTATCGGTAATGTAATTTGTGGGGTGATCAAAAACAGCATGTTTCAAAAGCCTAAGAAGCTAATTTTAGGTTTAATAATAAGTTGTAAATTTTTTAGTTGTTGGGTTCGGTTTCTTCATAGAACATTGTCTTAGCCTTATGATTTGGACTAGCTTTGGTCCAACTCTTTGCACTAAACCATTCTGTCAACTTGACTAGTAGATAATATAGAGTTCATTTGCATCAATAATAAATTTCAAGGTATTTTAATCCTAGAGTTTCAATTTTAAACCAAAATCTATTTTAACAAAATTGTGAGATTCTTTGATAACTAAAGTGAATAAATGCTAGATTATGAATTCTTGCATAACTTCGAATAAAACCCTACCTTTAATTGTATGAAAACTTGTTTGGATTGAGATTTGTGTTTGTTGGGTTCTTGATAAATGTTCTTCATGTTCTTCACAATTTAAGTGTTTGATCTATTTTTCTGCGAAATATTTTATGTTTTATGTTAATTTTAAATTTTTATTTTATTTCAATTTAAACCTTTTTTTTTGTTTAGTTTTTAGGTCAAACATTGGTTTTTGGTTCGATTTATAATGAACCATTATCTTTAGGTCGACCTGTTTAGTTTTGTTTTTGATCAAGTACTTAAAGCTTTGTTTGTTTAGACAATTTTTTGTAAAGGATTTTTTTTTTTTTGGTCTAAAAGGGTGTTTGTCATATACACATTTAAGTCTATTTTGGCAACTTTCTAAGGAAATAAAATAAGGTTTTGCTAAACATGATCTTATAAAATAAATAATAAAAAATAAAATAAAAAACTAAAAAATGATTTTTATTTGTTGCATCCCGCCCAATCCTTACAAAGAATTGCATTTTATTTATAAAATGGAGAGAAAAATATTTTTAGCATTGTTTTAGAATTATTTTTTTCATTTTTTTAATTTAAAACAAATGTGTAAAATTCCTTAAGGATTTGACAAATATTTTAATAACGCTAGAAATTTTAATTCTTAAAAATTAATTATCAACATTCTTATATAAATGGTAGACTTACCAGTAGGTTTGTATTTAACTACCACGAATTTACTAGAAAATTCTCAGAATTATTTTGGATATTTAACAATTTTAATTGAGAGTATTTTTCATCATAATATGCGAGTTGTGTAAAAATATTTTTCACCTTCCAGGATAGGTTTCTTGTCAGGGCACCTATATGAATTCTTTTTATAAGAGTTTATCTAGATATACGAGCCTATAATAAATTCAAAATGTCAAATTTATTCATTAGCATAAATCTTTGTTCTAAGTCATAGATGGACCACCGGTTAGAAATCCATCAATATCATTAAATCATATACATACTATACAATGTAGTTTACCTCAGGTAAGATATGTTAGGAGTACTAATATATTTCTTAGTCACAACTAGTTACTTATCCTGAAATTTCAAATAAGATAAGTTTACTCGGGTCTCCTAATAACCCTGAACCAAATAATTAGTTAATGACTCCTTGATCCTAATACTGCAACATGGGGATGTGGGATAAAAGTATTCAAATTTTACTCTCTCCCTTTTTTTTATCATTATCTATCACTAAATTTATTTTTATTTTTTTAAATAGTCACACCATTTTTTTTCCTTCTAGATATTAGTAATTGATAAAATAATTATTTCAAAAAAAATTAATAATGTAATTAAAATTTTAAAAACTTCAATTTTTATTGACTTCTTGTTTCTTTTGAATTAATTTTAAATTTTAATAATTAAAAAACAATATCTTTGTAACATTTTAATTAAGTAAAAAATTTCATAAACCAAGCTCAATTTATTTTCTTATGAGCATCTCCAATTAGAGATGCTATTTAGAAAAATCAAATTGATAATATTATTTTTCGAATAATATAAATATAGTTTTTTTTGTTTATATGCACTTTAATAGTAAAAAAACTATTTAGAAGAGACAATTGTATTTTAATATATTTGATACACAAGTATTTTAATAACCCAATATAACCTGGTTGACTTGACGAGTCTAAAACAATTCTGATGATTTTCAATCAATCAGATATTAAAGAATGAAATTGAAAAAAATTAAAAAAAAAAATGATCTGATTTAACTTAAGTGAACTCGTCAAACCCATGATATGAATTATAAACTAAAATAATATCATAAAAAAGCAAAAAGAAAACATAATCTAAAAAAGAAATAAATGAGAAAAGACTAGTAAAAAAATATCATTATAATAAGTTATATTTTTATATTTTTATAAAACATGTAGGAATAATATTTTTTTTATAAGAAAATATTTTATTTAGCACTCCTTGTAACATGTAAAATAAACGTAGAAGAGCTAAATTAATATTTGTTTTTGTTTTAGCCCTTAATTAAGCGTATGCATTGGATTTGCTCTTATGGTCGCTTCTTTTTGTCCTCTCTCCCACCGTAGTCTTCGATTCCGAAAAATAAAATAAAAGCTAACACCATCACTGACCCAACACTAACACGAAAACAAAATCAAAAGCCAAAAGAGATGATGGACAAGATAGAGCACCAAACTGTAGCCACAAATGGCATAAACATGCACATAGCATCAATTGGTACAGGCCCAGTAATCCTATTCCTCCATGGCTTCCCTGAGCTCTGGTACTCATGGAGACACCAGCTCCTTTCTCTCTCCTCCCTTGGATACCGTTGCATAGCCCCTGACCTTCGTGGTTACGGTGATACTGACGCGCCGAAGAATGCTAGAGAGTACACAGTATTCCACATCGTGGGCGACCTTGTAGGGTTGATAGACTCTCTGGGCATTGATAAGGTATTTTTGGTGGGCCATGATTGGGGGGCAACGATGGCTTGGTATTTTTGCTTGTTGAGGCCTGACAGAATTAAGGCCTTGGTTAACATGAGTGTTGTGTTTCAACCCAGGAATCCACACAAGAGTTCTGTTCAGATTAGCAGAGAATTATTTGGTGATGATTATTATATCTGCAGGTTTCAGGTTTGTGAATATTTTTTAAAAATATATTTGATTTTTTTCCCAGCTTCGAAGCTTCTTCTCTATGGTTTTGTTATGTTATTTTGGTTGCTATTCAACTCTTTTCTTCTTCTTTTTCTTTTTTTTTTTTTTATATTAATGGCTTTGGTGTTAAAGGTTAATCTGGTATTTATTCAATTATATTTTTATTCTTGTTTGGTGGTTTTTAAAGTGGGAGTTTATTAACTGGATTCATATTTGGAATATTATGGTTGTACCTAACTTTAGCTGTAATTAGATTCTTATCATGTCCTTAATGCTATTGCTGTCCTTGGATTCTGGTCTTTAAAGTTGAGTTCTAAGTAGTAAAGCAACTCAGTGACCCAGCACAGAGTGGAAAGTAGAGTGGAAAGCTAGTGCCATCTTGACCCTCATGTGAGAAAAAGAAATTTGGACTCTAAGCATATGGTTTCAGACCTCACATTTATAATCCTGCTGACCACCCATGCTAGGTTGCTAAACGGTTTTAATATCTAGACTAGAAGAGGTTTGGCAAAAACTGTCATTTTCTTAGTTCAGTATTCATCTTGGACTGAAGTGTTGTCTGCTTGCCAGCAGATGAGCTCAAGTTTGGATGAACTTGTGGTATTCCGCATCGTAACAAACTTACCTTTTCTTGTTAGTTTACTTTTTCATGTTGATATTTTGTATAACTGTGTTACTGAAAATAATAGTGCTTAAGTAATGGTAGTATAATGTGTCAAGAATACATAGGTCCACATTACCTTGTGCTTAATTTTTATTAAATAAATAGGGTGGTGAGATTCAAATTCGTGACCGCTTGGTCATCAAAGCTCTGATACCATGTTAACAAACCATCTTAACCCAATAACTTAAACTATTAGGTAAGACCCCAAGATATGATTTGTATTATTTTCTAACATAATGAACCCTGAAAAGAATTGTTGCTAAGGTTTAAGATTCCAATTGTCACACTTGTGGATTTAAGGTCAATTTGTGTAAAGGAAAGAGATGCGTTCTTTCTTATTTTTATTCTTCTTGATTCCAAAATATCACAAACATATACTGGTGACATCAACTTCCGAGTTTGACGTTTCTGACATGGTTAAAGGATCCAATGCATGTTATTTCAGACTTCACTAGAATTGCATTTGCAAATTCAAACACATTACACATTTCATACTCTGGAGTTGTCTGAAATAAGGATTTCTCTTACCCCATTTCTTGCCCTTTGAAAATTAAGTGCTAAAAGTTTTATATAGGCTTTACTGAGAATTATCTTGGACATATAGCCTTCTGGAGCACTGCTCTTATCATGATATAGTATACATTCTCCACCTGATATTCAGTTGTCTTCTTTAGTTGCTGTTCATGGTTCTGTCTTCTGATTTAACCATCAGAAAAGTTGCAAAAATTGTGATGCAGGAACCTGGAGAGGTTGAAGAAGACTTCGCTCAAATGGATACTGCAAGTATAATTACAAGATTTCTGACCTCTCGTGATCCAAAGCCGCCTTGTATACCTAAAGAAGTAGGATTCAGAGGTATACCTGAAAATCCAAATTTGCCTTCTTGGCTGTCAGAAAAAGACATCAACTATTATGCTGGCAAATTCAATCAGACAGGCTTCACTGGAGGATTGAACTACTACCGATGCTTGGACCTGTATGTCTACTTATTCTTTTTATTGACTTTTATACAAATAAATGAGAAACAACTCTATGACATTAAGATTCTTGTGCATTCTCATTGTAATAGACACTTCGCTTGATGCAGGATTAATCTTCCATGTCGTTGTTTGGTGCACAAATCTATTTCACCTCTAATTCAATTACTTTGTTGGTCTCAGCAGAGCAATCAATTTCTTTCACTGTTTCTGCTTGCATGTTTTGAACAATTTTTTGTGTTGGCATAGACTTTTGCATTCTGGATTATGTGACGAGGTTTAAACTGCCGAAGGCATCATAAGTTGCTACTTCGTTTCTGGAAGGAATTGTTTTCCTCGATTCAATTTTTGTTGCTTGTTGCAGAAACTGGGAGCTGATGGCAGCATGGACTGGGTTACAAATTAAAGTACCCGTTAAGTTTATCGTGGGTGATGCGGACCTTACCTATCATATTCCTGGAGTTAAAGAATACTTAAGCAAAGGTGGCTTGAAAAAATATGTTCCCTTCTTGCAAGAAGTAGTTGTGATGGAAGGAGTGGCTCACTTTCTCAACCAAGAAAAGCCAGAGGAAGTTAGCGAACATATTTTCGATTTCATCAAGAACTTTTAATCAGCAGTGATATCTCATCCATGCTTCTTTCAAGCTCTTAATCTCCAAGGCTTGATTGTTTGCTTTTACTGGACGTCATGCTCTTCTCGACGGGGTGGCCTTCAAGTTAGCACATAGGTTATACCAAATAAATAAGCTGACAGTGAATTAAACCACCGGTTCCTGATGAGTTACTGTATCCCTTAACAGGATTATTATACTCTTGAACTGTTCTGTCTCTTTTTCATCTCATCTATATATATATATCATTTCACGTATTACACATAGGTAAGACGGCCGACAAGCATAGGGTCGTCGGGTGATTGAGGGCCATCATAACCAGAAAATTAATTTTTGCGGACACTAGTATTGTGCTCGTGCGAGATTTTCGGTGTTCTTCCGGTTTTAGCTTCTGGTCGTATTGCTGGCAGTAAATAAAATTAAGCATTTTAATATAGCAATGGTGAGATGTAAAGTTTTTTTTTTTTTTCCGTCCTAAGTTTAAGGATTTTTTTTAATTTTTTAATATTAAGTTTACTAGATATTAGATTATATAATTTATTTTCTATAAAGTTATTACAATCTCATAACTTAGATTGCGAGTTATGTGAGTTAGTCATATTTATTTGGGTTATTTTTTTTTGTTCTTTTTAATTAATTGTTTTTCCTCAACTTCTTTTTTTAACATTTAATTGATTGAAAATTAAATTTTATAATTATTTTTTTATTTGCTTTTTATGGAGTTGTTATATTTTTATAATCTGGATCACAAGTTTTGCAAGTGAGTCAAGTTAATTGTTTTTTTTAATTGATTTTTTTTTAATTTCATCTTTTAATATTGACTTGATTCACTTAATTGAGAATTAGACTTTATTTTTTTTATCTATAGAGTTATCACAATCTCTTACCCTTGATTGTGAGTTTATTAGGTTAACCATGTTTACTCAAGTTAATTTTTGGTTGTTTTTAAATATTTTTTTCTCAACTCCATTTTTCAATATTTAATTGTTGAAAATTACATTATATAAGGTTATCCTGGTTTCATGATCCAAATCATGGATTTGTTCGATTAACTTGGGTGTTTTTTGTGTTTTTTTTTAATTTCATCATTTAATATTGGATTAATTAGTAATTGAGATTCATAATTTATTTTGATTTATTGTCTATGAGGTTATCTTGGTCTGATAATTAAGGTTTAACATGTTAACTATAGTTGACTCAGCTCATTTTTTAGTTGAATTTTGTTTTTAATTTCATTCTTCAACATTAGGTTGATTGATAATTGATTTTAATACTTTTTTTATTTTTTTTCTATAGAATTAGTAGGGTCTCATGATTTAGGTAGAGGATTTGGCAAGATAACTCGAGCTGATCTGAATTAATTTAATATGTTGTCATTTCAATATTTAAAAATAGTTGTTGCCTTGATTTTTTTTAATCAAACTATATTTTTATCGATCGTTCAAGTTATCTTTAGACCTGCCAAGTCAACCAAGTCACATCGAGTCAATCTCTATATAGTTTAAATATTTTCATACTATAAAACACATTAATTATATTTGGATATTTTTTTACATTAAAAAAAAATGATTCTATCATCAATGTAGCATGAGCAATAATCAAGTCCATTGCTATTATAGAGAGCCCTACTTGTCAAAAGATAAGAGTTTTTCTCTTTGTTATTGTCCTGCCTATGTCTTTATGGTTTAAGTGTTTATTCATGATTCAGGGATTAACATTACAAAATATAGCTACAAAATATACTAAAATGTATAGGTATTTAACTGAAGCAATCTATTGTGCATGTTTTTTTTTCCAAACTTTTTTTTTTCAATTACCAATTCTATGATAGTTTTTTATATATAATTTGTTAAAGAAAGGCAATTCAACAAAAGAAGATGAAAGTGAAAAACAAGGTGAAATCGTACTACCAATCTCAAATTCACACAAAAAAATACTTTTTAGTTCATCTATTTTTATTTTTTCTCCACTTTAGTCCCTTTATTTTTTAGAATTTTACTTTGATTCAAAAGTTTATTTATTCATCTTTTAGTCCCTAATTTTAAGAGATGAGAAAGAAATTTGTTGAAAAACAACGAAGAAGAGAGAAATTTATTAATTGGCTAAATTCCTACCACTAAAAGTCTTGATCTTAGTGTCAATGAGTTTCTATTCTAAGAAAGAGTTCGATGAAGATGGTGTTCTTCTTTAAATATACCATAAAAGGTAGATCGGGGTCCATTTGAATGCGTTTTATTCAATTGATTTTTATTTTTAGGATATTTTAGGGGTGGTATAGGGTTGGTAAGTATTTCTTTTCAAGGTTTATATTGTGTTTCGAAGGTATTTTCAAATAAAAATAAATTGAAAATTAAGATTTTCAGGTCCAAAAATCTAAATATGATTTTTCAATCACTAGAGGTGCCTGAAAAATAAACTTGTTAGCCTACTTTGAAAAACAAGAAAAGAAAAATGAATGGATGACCTTAGAGAAATACATTAAGCACAGGCTGAGTTTTTTAGTCAAGGCCAAGTGTATAGGCTTGGCCCATCATCACTTTGCATCTTTTTTTTTTTAAATCCCTTTACATTCCATTAATTGTTTCTTTTTAAATTATCTTTATTTTTTGAATAGTGATTGATTTTTTTAATAATTTTTTAGTTGCATTATATTTCAAAGAAAATAGTATAATTTGGCTTGAATTGTTATCCTCTTATATTTTACGTGAATTAGCTATGTTTGTATGATATTTTTTAAAAATAAAAATCATTTGTTATCAACTACAACTAGTTACTAAGATAAAATGAATAAAATTATTTAAAATAAACAAAGATAGTTGGCGGAAAATATTTGCATGTGCATATATTTTTTATTTCTACTATGAAAATTAACTTCTCGCTTTAATATTTAATTAGTATTAATAATTTTTTTTATTTATTAGTTCATATATCTCTTAATTTATTTTATAAAACAAATAACATCTTTTTATTTTTTTAATTAAAAGATTATGATACATGAAAACATATTCATTATGTAATTATTTTCTCCTTTTTATGTTTTGATCTTGGTTTCATTCTGTTTTATTCAACAAAAAAAGTTTCATTGAGGTGTTTTTAAACTTTCATTATACCATAAAAATAAATTGGGGTTGTTAGAGACTTTGTTTTCAATTTAATTTTATATTTTTGGACCAATTTAGAGGTGTCATGAATTGAGAAATTGATTTATTAACATTGTAAGGATGTTTATTAGGTAATGTTAGGTAATAATAAGTTGAAAGATAGATTTTTTGGTCCAAAAAACTCAAGCTTGATTTTTCGACCACTAAAATGGTGGTTAAAAACTAGGAAAGCAATTGATGATTATTATTCATATAATTTTTAATACATATATGAAATAATAATAAAAACATTTTTTTTATTTTAATTTACTTTTATGATTATGATAAATCACCAATATTAATCAATTTAAAATAAACTAATTGCCAAAAAAGGAATTGCATTAATAGGATTAAAGATCTTTTACATTAATAGGGTAAATATGTTTTAATGAGTTATGATATATGAAAACATAATCATAACATAATTATTTTTTATCTTTTTATATTTCGATCTTTGTATCAATGGATTTCATACAATGATAGGAGTTTCATTAAAATGTTTTTAGAACTTCATTTTACCAAAGAAAATAAATTGAGGTTGAAAGATTGTTTTTCTTGTTTGATTTTTTGTTTTTTTAACCAATTTAGAGGTATTTTAAATTGATAAATTGATTTATTGATATTATAAGAGTGTTTATTATATGTTTTTAGATAAAAATAAGTTGAAAGATGGATTTTTGAATCTAAAAAACTCAAGCTTGATTTTCAATCACCGGAATGGTGGTAAAAAAAAAAAAAGTAGACGATGAGTATTATTCATCTATTTTTTTAATATATATGTGACATAATTATAAAAGCATTACTTTTTAAAATTTGCTTTTATGATTATGATCAGGGAAAATTACATTGAGTCTCCTATAGTTTAGTTGTTTTTTCACTTTGTCAACATGATTTGGAAAATGATACTTTATATATCATAATTTATAAGTTGTATAACACTTTACATTTGTACAAAAAAAATTAAAAAAAATTAAAATTATTTACAAAATTGCCATTTTATTTTAATTAATAACTAAAAAAACTTTGCTATGTTAAACTAAAGAAATTTTCACTCTTTTTTTCTTTTCCAAACATAAAACTCTAACCAATAACCACTAACCTCTACTATACTTGTCGAAATCTGGCCACCCAAACCTAAAATTGAATTTAGATTATAAAATCAATTTACAAATATAAATTTAAATCTCTTTTCAATTCCTAACACTTCTTCAATTCATACTTACAAGATATTTTGATCCTTTAAAATGTGGTTGACATCTCTCTAATTTCTTGAAGAAACACCACAATATGTGTAATTTAAAATTTATAAATATATTAGACTACTGAGTAATGATGTTTTAGTTTATCATAACAATGCATACTAAATATAAAAATATTTTCAAGAAAAGCTTAAAGTTTATACAAGTTTAAATCTACATGCATGCAAAATAATAACTTATGACAAACATACTTTCAACAAAACATAATAATAAAGAACTAGTATGCAAACTAAGCATATATCCAAACTTACAATTGATATTAATTCAAAGCATTAGCATTCATACTAATAATAAAAATATTTATGCATAATATTTTTGTTGAAGCATTTTAAAGTAATGAGGTTTTTGTTATTATCTAAGATAAAAGGTTGAAGAATTAATTCTTACTATTATCAATCTTTATTTAATCACCATAAATCAAGAATTAAATCTATAAAAATCAAGGGTTCTTTGAGTAGGAAAACAAAGAGTTCTTTGAGACTAATTTATCATTTACCTAAAATTTATTTAAATCATGTTAAATAAAACAAATTTCCAACATCAATTATGTTTATACTTATAACAATCGATCCTAATAATGTGCCTCGTATTGTACAACCACTAAATCAGAAGTATCTCTTTAACAAAATTAAATATGGAGTTATTGTAGAAATAAATTTGAGTGTTTCATATTGTACAATCACGGAGTTAGAAATACCACTTTAGCAAGGTGGAGGAAAATTTATAATAAGGAGAATCTTGATGTTGAATTGGATGCTCTGGATTTGATTACTTAGAATGTAAATGATTCACTTTGATATGCAGAAACAATATTAGACCATTTGTGTTTTCTTAGGAAAAAGATAACTATTATTAATGAAGTTCTAAAAATCCAAGTAACTTAAGAAGGAAGGCTTATGTTTTGGATAATCAGTTAATCTCTTAGTTCTAACAATCCGACTCGTTCTCATTAACTATGATGACTAGCAGCCAATACTTGGAAAAGGTCCATATTGGTGATTTGAGGGACTCTCCGATGCTTAAGTATCTTTTTTAGAGAAAAGATGATGGTGTTTTGGGAGAAACTTTAAAAATAAATATGCAGTAAATAATAGAGATTATGAACCTTTTTTCATTAAAGGATTCATAAGATCTTTATAGCCCATGAGTCTTGTTTTTTTATGTAGAGGAGGGGCTGGAGTGTTATCTTGCCCTAATAGCATTATCGAGGAAAAAATATACCTGACACATGTATTAAAAAGAGATAAATATCCATTACATATTATGAAAGAAGGATAAATATCTCTTACACGTCATTAATGTGGGATAAGTGGCAGGTCCTTTATAAAAACTTTTACACACCTAGAGATGTAGAGAGATAAATAGCATTGACATTAGCATTTTATGTTAAGGGTCATGAGAAAATAAAATGGAGCTTTGTAGCCTAATAATGAGGCTAGAAAGATCATTAGTTTACATCTATCTAAGTTTGGTGAGATGTTAATCCTAGAGATATTGGGTCTAACAGTTCGTCAAACATATATGTACTTGGATTCAACGCATAGTTAAGCCTAGAGATTGTTGGATCTGGTAGTTCAGCAGACCAAGGATTGTTGGGTCTAACAACTTGTTAGCTCTATATGTATGTAGACTCAACACGTAGCTGAGTCAAATGATTGTTGAATCTAGAAGCTTATCAAACTCACATGTACATAGGCTCTACATATAGTTGAGCCTAGAGATAGTTGGGTCTGACAACTCACTATACTCATATGGACGTAGGTCCAACTTATAGCTAAGCCCATGAAGGTTGGGTTATTACTCTTCATTTGATTTTTTTAAAAACATGGATTTTAGATAGAATAACATGTATAAAACACATTCATCCATCAACTATTTTGTAAATGAATTAGTGAGTTTTGTCTACCAATCTATTCTTTAACATTTTCTACTTCCAATGTTCCCTTGAATCATTTTCAAATCTTGCTAGGAGTAAACTAATAGGTGAATATTTTCATTAATCTCATTGTAATGTTATACATCAATCATTTGAAATCAACTTTCAATCTTTTTAGATGGGGGATGTTTCATTGAACAAATTACTTTAAAGTAAATATATTCTTTCATGGATTATGAAAGTCAATATTACGTGTTGTTATGAGATTTTTGAAAATTCTAAAAAAAAACTATCAAATTGATTTTCATTAGTTACAAAATCCTAATTGAGAAGGCAAGGGAGAGAAGGGAGATAAAAAAGAGGAAAAGATTGGAAAAAGAAATTGACTTGACATTTTGTGTATTTGTGTTAAATTATATATAAGGGAAAATTCATCTTTTTATATAATTTTAATTTTTAAGTTGATAAAAGATGTAAAGTGTAATTTTTATATAGGTAAAGTGAAGAAATGACTAAACTACAAGAGGCTTAATGTAATTTTCTTTTATGATAATTCACCAATATTAATCAATTTAGGATAAACTAATTGCTATAAAAAAGAATCACATTAACAGGATAGAAGATGTTTTGAAGAAAGAGATTTTTTTTTATCTTATATTTTTGATTGAGTCATTTTAATATTTATATTAATTGCCTTTGATTTTTATTAAATGATGTACATTGCTCAAAAAACTATGTTTTTTAGTTGAGAAAAATAGACTAATAAAAAAAATTATACTAGCAAATTATTTTATTTTGATAGAACTTAAATGATTACTTTTAAAAAAATTATTGACATATAATTTAATAAAAAAAATTAAAATAATTCCTCACGAAACAACATATATATATATCACTCAGCTTTCCAATTTAATTATAACATTTATTTGCTAATATCTATTTGCATGTATAATTTTATTTGCTTATATAATTTTTAATTTATTTTATTTTTATTTTAAACACAAGCATCAACTTTTCATAATAAAAAGATTTCTTGAAGCTAAAAATCAAGTTGATGATTCTCGTTTTTTTTTTTTTTTTTTGTTGAAAAGTAACTTTTAATCCAACTCCCAGGACAGTGCAAGCTGGCTTGTATCTTCTATTTCTTCTGAAGGTGCATCTTTTCTTTTAACGAAGAGTAAATCTTCTATTTAAGTTTTCGTGGTCACTTTACAAATCCCCCCCAGCACACTCAAATTGCAATACACTATTAGATTTTGCATGTGCATGAAACTTATGCTTGTGGTAGATTATCTTCAAGTACACTGCTCAGCTAGTTTTAGCTTTTAGCAACAACTTCGCAGTGTCCAATTGCCGTCACTAGTAGATGAGGATTCTGTTGACAAAAAAAGAGAGAAAATGAAATGCATATCCATACATTTGCAGCGTGTTGCAGAGCACAGAGCTCGCTAAGTTGGGGCTAGACGAACCATGGTGTATAACAAACTATAAAACATGTGACATGGGATGCTATTGCTGGGAGGATGTGCGAAAACAGCAGTTGATCATAATATCCAACTTCAAGTGATTGAATCTGCCGCCATAAAAGCAACCCAAGTGGAAAAAAAATAAAAAAAGGTCCATGCTAAGGATCAGCAGGAGCGCTGCCCTAGCACAAAGTTTTGCCTCCTCAATGGATCGATGACTTGTGTAGAAAAGCAGATGCATCAACATATAACTTGACAAAAACATCAAAACCGCTGCAGCCTGTAAGGCCTTGTTCGTTAAGAGCAAACTACAATTATGAAATCATAATTCTTGCATTTAACAGAACTCCATTTTTGTACCAATATCAACTCCTTAGGTTTGCATTCAATAAGCCATCTAAAATGAAAAGAATCATCTCAACAGCCTAAACCACATGCAGACATCAGGCACGGTAACATTGCTGAAATTCAGAAGTAAACCATTAATTACCAGTTGACAAAATATTGAAAAGAAACTGAAACCTTTTTAACTTTCTAAAGACAATGTAATTGTTCAACATGAGAAGACAAGGAAAAAAAAGATATAAAACAACCAATTGCATATTGGCTTATAGATGCACCAGCTTGGATTTGGAAGAAGGCTGATCTGTATTTTCTGCATGAGGTACAGCATTCAAACCCTAAATCCCTTGCTATTCCTTTTACCCCTAGCCTTCTCAAATTTTCTTCCCTTTGACCGAATGTAGGGCTTGGTGTGGCTGTGTGGCACACCAGGAGCTGGTCCAAAGTGTTTCACAGCCTCTCGTGCATTCTTGGGACCTCTGAGAAGAACCTGTAAATTGGCCCATGATGCTTAATTCCTCAGTGACAAGGCTTGGCAAATCAAATTCTTGTTAAACCAAGAAGGAACGGACAAAATCATTTGCACATGCAAAATAGAAACATGGAGTTTAAATTGATCATTGGTATCTTACTCAAATAATATACTTAATTAAATAATGCATACCATGGAAGGCATTGATAGGAGTCTAGGGAAGTGGAAACTATGTACATGTTTCAAAAGAAAGCTCAAGATTAATAAGCATATCCTATCATGTTCCTTCCACTGTTCTTGCATCATCTTATATCATCCTAAGAAAAAATAGAGGCAAGAGGAGTAAAAGTGCAACCAGAGCTTAATGCTCAAATAAAAGAGAACCATCTGCACTGTGAACACAGAACCATTTGGTGGTTAGTTTTGTAGCGAACTGACTTCCATAAAGGTGATACGTTACAAGAGAGCCGTATTTCAAACTTCTAGAATATTGAATCGCTTGAAAGCAGCAAATGCTTCTTTACACATACAACTATCATAGATGTATTTTATCTAGTAAATCACAAATCATGTTTGGGATAAACTTCCCACTTCTAACACTACTAGGCTATATCACCCCTTGTCAAATTACAATAAACAGTATAAGAAGCACCTTAGATAAGCCAAACCTTTAGCTTAGTCTTCAATCACAATACTGGTTTCAAATAACATTACAATAATAATCGAGCTCGACAATGATTGTGCTAATGAATAAAAGTAGGGACCCTCAAGCTTTAAAAAAACCTCTGCATTGGAACATCGTATCAGCAGTTTTTAACTCTACAACCTTTTTATGTTCACCATTAAATGCCAACATGTTCAAATTACCATTTTTTTAGCTACCATATTTGTGGATAAAAACAACCCAAACTGCAATTCTGAATGCAGCCCATTACAGAATTGACAAAAGGGAAAAAAGCAGGCATACCGTGTTCTGACCAAGAGGAGCACGAAGAGCAAGTTGGTCAAAAGTCAAGCATTCTCCACCTGCCTTCTCAATCCTAGCACGAGCAGTTTCGGTGAACCTCAAGGCAGTAACCTTGAGAGAAGGGACCTCATAAACCCTAATATCATCAGTTATAGTCCCAACAACAACGGCAATCTTGTCTTCCTGATTGACAAAACCAATAATATCATTAACCAATAACAATAGTAATATAAATGAGAAAAAAAAGAACAACAATATGATTAACCAATAACAATGGTAATATAGCCCAAAAACCAGGAAGATATATGTAAATACAGAGAGATGGACCTTGCCCTTCATGAAAGTGATCAAACGAGAGAGAGAAAGAGGAGGCTTGTTGATCTTGCTCATGAAGAGTCTCTTCAGTATTACCGCATTGAACTTGCTGCCTGTCCTCCTCACCAAAAACCGGTATAACTGTTCACAGATACACCCGCTTATTTGTCATCATTATATATATATATATATATATATATATATATAAAAGAAACAGAAAGATAAATATAGAGGGAAAGAGATTAAAACCCTACCTTTACGAGGAGCTTGAGGTAGATATCATCGGACTTTGGAGCTGTTCTCTTAGTCTTCTTACTCTTTCCACCGGCCTTCAAATCAATACCCTGCAATTACGTACATAGAATGGAGTGTGTAAGAGAAGATAAGGTTCTTAGCATTTTTTTCCATCTTTGTTGCCGGTGAAGGAGATAGGCAGGTAGATACCATTGTTGTTGTGCTGTTGCTGCTCGACTGCTGGGGTACAGACAAATCAAGCGTCCTTCAAAGGGAAGAGAAGGAGCAAGAGAGGGAGGCTAGGGTTTTTAAGACCCTTCGGTAAAAACACACGTTTGGGCCGGGCTCGTTTGTTCATCAAATCCATTCCACGTGGGTCAACGGCGTCGTTTCCCGAAGTTTATTGTTTGACAAAATGACCCTGAAAACATAATGTCGCTTCTTTAAGTGTTTCATATTATGCTACTTTGATTTATTCTTTTACCCACGAAGTTTTCTGAATCTTCTCCCTTTCTCTCTAGATGTCAAAATTGGTGAATGGGGACAGTGCATAGAGTTCAGGCCTAGTGGATGCCTTAGCTGCTCCAGAAGAAATGGTTGATATTGCTCGCAACTCGGCCTTAGATATATGCAACTGTAAGAAACCTTGGGTTCATTGTCTATACAGATCTGACAAATTAGAACCCAAGTGTTTGCCTACGTGGTAGCTTTCACGTTTAGCTGCCATAACAAGTATAGTTATTTGGTAAATGATAATGGGACTTATCAAAATTTGCCGGCGCGTTTGTGTTCCACTAAAACAGCTCCAAGCTGCTTAAACTTGCAAATAGTGGAGAGTTTCATTTTTCACTTCCCGTAAACAGTAGAGATACTTTTCATGTTTCGGCTGGACTGGGTTTAGTTTAATATTAAACCGGATTCAACTCAATTAAAAAAATTATGTTATTTTTATTTTTAATTATATTTTATTCAAAAAAAATTAGTATTTAATATTATTTAATGACACTATATAAATTAGAAAAAAATCACTTCATGACGTAACATTTATAGAATTTGATCGCAATCCCAATTTTGTTGCTGATGATATTTTAGTTGATTATGTTGCGCGCTTACGAAACCAATTAAACTATAGATAGTTTAATGAAACAATAAAAAATATTTTATATTAAGTATTATTCATTTCATGATGTAATATTAGTAGTAAAATCTATAATATTTAAATTAAAAACCATCAATATTAATATATGTCTTTTTTAATTATTTTATAACCTCAATTTGAATATCATTCTTATAACCAAACACATTAAACTACTTTCTGTTCAACATCAATTTCAACTACAGTTTTAACCAAACATATATTTTTTTCAAATCAACCTCAATTAAAAGTACTTTTTATAAAACAACTTTGTTTGGTATTGTGATAGCTGTTATGGTTGTGGTTTGAAAAAAGTTATTTTATAAAAAAGTACTTTTAGTTGAGGTTGGTTTGGAAAAATATATGTTTGATTAAAACTGTGATTGAAATTCAGGTTGAACAAAAAATAGTTTAATGTGTTTGGTTAAAAGAATGGTTTTCAAATTGATGTTATAAAATAATTAAAAAATATATTGATGGTTTTTAATTTAAATATTGTAGATTTAACTACTGCTATTATATCATGAAATAAATAATATTGATATCAAATATTTTTTATTGTTGGATCAAATTCTATAAATGCTACGTCATCAAGCAATCTCCTTCTAATTTTTCAAATAAAACACAATTAAAAAAAATCCCTTACAGCTTGTGTTTTTTTTATGTTAAAATATTTGTTATCTAGCCACAATCACAGTCTATAAATTCTTTCTAATATTTTTACCATTAATGAAAATGCTAAAACATAGCTACAAGACCATATATAGTATGCAAGAAAACTTTCCATGTGATACACACAAGCATAGCTTCCAGGTGATTTTTTTTTTATTTTTACTTGATGGTTTTCAAGGGGTTTAAAGACATATACACAATCTATAAGTGATGGCAATAACCTCGATATACGTGCTTTGATGTGAGCTAGACTGTTTGTGGTCAGTGGTTGAAGAAACTAAGGTTTAGAGTTGCTGCTGTTTGTGCAAAGCATAATTTTTATGCTTTTGTTGAACCCCTAGTCCAGCCATAATTTTTTATGGGTCTCACCAAAACAAAACTCAAAAAATACTTAACCAAACGTTTGGCATTATGGCCGACTCTCAACCACACACGCAGCCACAATGTCAAACACTATCTTAATTCCCTCAAAACTATTTCACCTTTTTTCCTCTTTTTTTTTTTGGCTTTCATTCAAATTGATTGCTTAGACATTACGCATTACATGATTGTGTTCTGATGGCAAGAGTCGGAGGCTCTACTGGAACTTCGACAATCAGACATTTGCAAGAGTTTGGTTCTTTTTTTTTTTCTCTTTTTTTTTTGCTCAGAGTGGAATTGCAAAGGTTTGAACAAAATTTAAAAAAATGCTTTATAATCAAATTAAAACAAAAGAAATGCTTTATAATGAAAAGAGTTTGGTTCTTTTCTATTTTTTTACTCAGCGTGCAATAGCTATATTTTGGTGACCAAATTGAAAAAAAAAATGCTTCATAATCAACAAGCGAGTAAAACATTTTTGGCATCTTGTAACTTAATTTACATGTGCAATTCAATGAAATAATGTTGAATGCACATGCTTTTCTAATACTTTTTTTTTATTTGACTATGTTTGGATAGGTCCTATAAAAGAGTCTAAACTCATATTTGAGTGGATAAAGATTCGACTCTTGATTAATTGGTTTTTTTCTTAGAGTATAGCGTTTATGTCATATTTTTAGTTGTGACTGAAAGTATGTCATGGTCCTAAATGAAGAAGAAGGATGAGCAACAGTGGCAATTTGAATTTAAACAAGTGACCGTTGCTAAACGCACCATTTGATAAAATGATTCGTAGAGTTTTATCTATCTTTTCAGTTTTGTATGCCGTTTTATTTTGTTCAATCTCTTAATCACTAAAGGATTTCCTTTGTTTGTTGAGGCACAATATCTAGAAGGAATGATCTTGGCTATATAATACAACAAATTATGTCAGGATGTTATAAGAATTAAAAAAGATAAATTGAATGCTTTCTTGAAATCCAAGAAATCCCAACATCTTGCCATGATTTGTTAACCATTTTTATCTTTTATTGTTGCTCCTTGGTAGCAATACTTCTATTTCCTTCTTATCCAGGTTACTTTTATAGTAAAAGCTCACTATACTTTTTGTTAGATCAAATCCAAATTGGAACTTTTAATATTCAAATCACTCAAAGTGGTATTAAAGTTGATCTTTGGACTTAAAGGATGGCACCTAACATGAGGTTCCAAGATCTTAAAAAGTTGGAGAACTCTCTAGAGTCAGCTAATAAGAAGCAATCTCTGAAATATGAATAAGTGATAAAATTATTGGAAGGGTATGGCCAGAAGTTAGAAAACACTAGAACCAATCATAAAATGAAGATTGATGAGTTGAAGAACCTTATGAATGGATCATCATTCCAACAGAGCTCTTTTTTGCAAAAGTTACAACTACAAATGAGGGGTGTGATTAGTATTTAAAAATGTATTTTTATCAAGGTTTTATATCATCATTTTGCACTTGAAGTATCAATAACTCCTTAACTAGAGCATGTTTTTATAATAAACATGTCTAATAATATAAGATACCTTTAATTTATGGTAAATATTCATCTTAAATGCAGGCCTATCACAGAAATTAAAAGATTGATTGATGAGTTTAATTACTGAAATCGAGAAGACAAAGAGATGGCTAAACTTAGAAAAGAGATGCTGGTTCAATCCAAACTGGAAAACCATTTGGTTATTGGATCATAATTAGAGTTATAGAACTTGGATTTAGATTTGGTTTATATGTATGGAAAGCTAAGACATAGGCCTTAAACTTTTATAGAGTCCAAGATTTAAAAGTGTCATTTTCGAGTTCAAATGGTAGCAACAACAGAGAAGTTAGAATCTGTCATGCAGCCCAGACACTGTTTAAAGCTTAGCCCATATCTCGAGTTCTAGAAGTCCAAATACATCGATTATTGTTTTGTTAGAAAGCTAAGATAATCTCTCAAAACTTGTATGAGGACTATCTGTTCAAATTCTGATGTTAGCAATGATGTTTTGTTCAGACAAAAAGATAAAGATTATCACCAAGTTAAAATGTGGCCACCCACCCAACAATTAGTCATCAAATCAATAGTTCTGAATTTTGGCCTATAAAAGGAGGCATTTGCCATGCATTTAGGCATCTTGATTTTCAGATTAAGATCATTTTCTTACTTGCTTTTTTTCTTTGTAGTTTTAATGTTCTAGTTTTATTTCATGTTATAGTTTCATTAATATATTATTTATGCATTTCATTTCCTTTACTATACTTATATAATTATGTTCTTATCTTGTTTATTTATGTTTCTCTTCTTCATAATGTTTAATGAAGTTTAATATGTCAAGGTAAAAATGTTTCACTAATGGTGTTAGGATATGTATAATATAAACTCAACATGGACTATAATGCTTAAATCCAAGAAAGTTTGCTATTAACATGTATTATCATTTTTATCTTAGTAACTCTTAATACCTTACTTGTTAAATGGTTAATCTAGATTTGTGTTGTATAACACTTGATACAATAAATGATTGATCCTTCATAGTATTCGGCCGACATCGTTGTTATGAGAGGAACTTGATTTGTTATTAATATAAGTTCGCATCATGAATTCCTCATAATATTTAAAAGTATGTTGTTACTAAAATAAGATAAGTAATATGATCATGTTAAAAATGTATAATGACTATTAAGGATAAATCATTCTATTAGAACCTTCTTTGTATGTGGTTTCCAGTTGAGTAATAAAAAGAGTTTATACTATATTTATTTCTAATACCATTAATGGATCTTCTAACCTTGACAACTATTTTGTATCATTGTTTAATCCTCATATTAATCTCACATCTCAAAGATCTCTCTAACTCTTTGTTAATATATATATATATATATATATATAAAATTTATATAGTTGACCTCCTGTGGATAGACTCCGGTCTTGCCGGGTTATTTATTACTTTGACACTCGTGCACTTAAAATAAGACATCAACTTTTTGATCGTGTCAATGGTCTAACTTAAGATTAGAGAAGATGTCATCCACCTTAAAGGATGGAAAAGCTTGACTAGAAGACCTAGGAAACATGTAAACTAGACTTGTAAAAGCAGGACCGCTATGTGGTGAGGGAATAATCTCTATATTAGAATCTAAAGGAATAAGGAATCTTCTTCTCTTCCAATAAGAAGCAACCTCTAGAATGATCGAGGTTAGCGTTGGCACCCCAAGATCCCTTGATAGGGGAGAGTGAGACCACCTTATTGCCTCTTAACAAACCTCATCATAATAAAGATCAGTTACAGGGATGTCTTCAAGAACATCCTCAGCTTAGACTTGGATTATAAGAATCTCGTTAATATTCATTTGAATGGAAGACCTAACCATTTGTCTTACTATAATGGTTGACTTTCTTCAGAAAAGGAGTCATCAATAGGAGATGACGTAGACACATGACTAGGTATAGATAGGGTAAACCTACTGAATTCGAATCTAATAGTTCTAGCTAAAGACCCTACACAAAGAAACGATCAGGGAATAAAGGTATTGAAATAAAAAACCATATGAAAGCGAAATTATCAAAAACACTATATAGCCCTTTGGCCACACAATTGATGTTATATTTAGTATAAAGATTGTCCAACCTGGTGCAAACCCTCTCCTCCTTTGAGCCTAAGAATGGTTTTTCATTTACACCCGTTGGGGGTGTCCTCCAATAATAGAAGCAGTTCTAGATTGGGTTACACCCATCTTGAGGTCTGGCTAAGCCAATATACCTCATTATTACTCGTTACGCCCTTAATTTTTTAAAATGAGAGGACTTTCCCCTCATGGTATTTTTCATCAGTCCATTTTGCTTATTGATGAAAGTAAAAAAACCAAGGGAATAAAGGCTCCATTTCAGTGCTACTGATTAAGGTATAAACTGTCTAAATACCCTAATCGAAGGCTACTTGTTCAAAATCCTCAATAATTTTTCAAATAAGGATAAAATATTCCATCCATTGGGATGAATTTGAGCAAAACTAAAGTTGTAGTACCTTAAAACATCCCTTATAAATCTTTGTAAAGAAAACAAGTATCCAAAGTCATATAGACATACGAGAGCTGTAATAATAATATTACCCCTACCATATTTACTAGTGACCTGAAAAATACGATCAGCAACTTCAGTGACAATCATAGTATAATCTCTTAGCTGACTAACGTTGGCTAAGGATACTTGGTCCCAAGTCACTAAACTCTATGTGTTATCCATAAGAGTTCTAAGTAGTCTTAGTTGTTCCATCAAGTTTGAAACCTCATGGGGAACATTCTCATCCTTTCTTCTAGTAGAAAAAGGTTGGGCACATCTATCTCATATTTAGGGCCAATTTTTATGGCCGAGGATCTTCAACTAGTGGCTTTAGTTTGAGGCCTGGAACTGAAATCACCTTCAAGAGATATATTTTCTTTTTGTTTTCTTTTTTAAAGGTCATATTGGTAAAAGGAAGAAAAGATTGAAGAAGGTTTTACGAAAGCATAGAGAAAGAAAATATGATTTACCTAGTTAATGAATTCCTTTCTACTGACAAATTGCTATTTTCTTGTAAAATAATGGAAATACCTAAGTTAGGAAATCATATAAAATTTTTTTAAGAAAAGTATAAGAAGATTGTAAGATGGGAATGCAAGACAAATAGCAACTCATCTATAACCCTAGGAAGGCTAAAAGCCTGCAATATTTATTATGCATCGTCAGGTGGTCTTTCTAAAAATCATTTTCTTTTCTTTAGAAATCTTTTTGAATCTATAAAGCCCTATCGCCTTTTCCTAAAGAAAGACAAGACTTCTACTGATCGATTGTCTCCCTCAAAATCTCTTAAGCCTTTAATGCAAGATTACATGTTAAATAGTTGAGGGGGCAACTATGAGTTAATTTTTTATTAAAATTTTTATTTATAAAAATCTTTTTAAATAAAATAGGTATAACAAACATATCAGACCCAAAGTATTTGGGCTTGGTAGTCAACCAAGCCCAAGGTAACGTGAGTCTAGAGAACATGCAAGACCTAAAAAACTTGAATTTGACAGTCACCCAAGCCTTAGATAACATGGGTCTGACGAGCATGTCAAACCTAAAGAACTTAGACTTGACCGTCAGATATGTCCAAGGTAATGTGAGTTTAAAAAACATGTTAGACCCAAAGAACATGGACTTGACTATTAGTCAAGTTTAAGGTAATGTGAGTTTAACAAACATATTAGTTTCAAAGAACTCAGACTTGGTAATCACCTAAATCCAAGGAAATATAGGTCTAATGAACATGCCA
Organism: Populus tomentosa; assembly: GCA_018804465.1. Taxonomy (NCBI): domain Eukaryota; kingdom Viridiplantae; phylum Streptophyta; class Magnoliopsida; order Malpighiales; family Salicaceae; genus Populus; species Populus tomentosa. Next base: position 15,684,253 of record CM031971.1, read on the forward strand.
GACCTGAGAAACTTTGAATTGGTAGTCAGCCAAGTCCAAGGAAACGTGGGCCTGACAAACATGTCAGACCCAAAGAACTTGGATATTACCCAGTTCTAAGGCTAAATGTTTGACCCTGTACAATCATCTACAATATAAGTATTAAAGACATGATAAACCGCCATATTTTTCCATCTAAAATAATCATTCATATTAAGGTAATAATTTACCTATACTTATAGGTGTGTACAAAATCTCTTAAGAGACCTACCATATTTATTATCTCATTAATAATATGTAAAAGATATTTGCCTCTTATTAATATCACTGAAAGTAGAGGACTTTCTAGTATTTTTCTTCTTTGAAAATGACAAGGTTCAAGGGGTATAAATACCCCTTGAACCATCTAGATAAAGCGTTCATAATTTTTTCCATCTTTTAAGATAAATATACATATATTTTAGAGCATTAATCAACTTAAAACTAAAAAACAAATATTTTTGTTTATTAAATTTAAAGCTGTTTTAAACCATTTATTGCCTTAATTCATTTTATACATTTTTATAAATATACTAACTTTATCATCGGATGGTCTTTAAATCCCCCGATTTGGACTGTTTTTGTAAGTATTCAAGCTCCTACTATAAACCTGGAGTTCGTTAGATTAAGAAGAATTAAGAAATCCAATCACAAACACTAAATAACGTTTTAGTTACCTATCTTAGATTTTTGTACATCATCAGAAGCTTTTTGGTCATTTTACAAGAAAAAATAGCATATGCTATCCTTTCCAGGACGACGATCATCTTGCATGTCCGTCATTCCCTCACCAGATACTATCCAGCGAACTCATCTTTTGAATGAAGCCAGAATAGTTTTTTCTTGTTGCTAGAAATTCTGCAGTGAAGAAATCATGGATGTTTTGCTTGTCTGCTAAATAGTGGCAACCTAGACTTGCTTCATCAAACACACATTTTATCGCTGTTCATCCTCCGCTTAGCACATCATTTCACATGTGTTTGTATTATTCTTTCAGTTTCCTGATTTCGAAATACTTGCACAAAATAATTAAATCATGTGATTGCCCACTGTACTAGATGATTTCAAGGCTTTTTCGTGCTTATTTCCTTCTGAATATTGTATTCCACGGTGATAAATTCCAAGTTTATTGACACATGGTAACTATAACTGACGCAGGAGGACGTGGTGCATGCATGCTGGCTGTGCTCTAGTTCCATGGCAGCCTCGTTGTTTTCTTCTCATTCTTCCATTTTTCTGATGTGCCCAATTCTAGAATTGATCAGATGAAGAAGATGATCGTGGCTGATGAACCGAAGTTGACAATAAAACGCCATCTTCATTATTTCGTGTGAGTGTGACTAAAGTTGTATGCTTAAAATTTTTTATTAAATATAATTGATTTACGGCTTTTTTTATTAAATCTAATTGATTTACGGCATTGACAGCATAATTTGTACCTTTTCTTTGTTTATTGCTAGATAGCATCAGTTCATGCCTGGTTTATTTGTGGGCCAGTTCTTTCGTATCTTTTAGTTTGCCTAATTGCTTGCCAAACTGGTCTTCTCCTTTTCTTTTCCTTTTTTTTTTTTTAAATAACAAATAGTATATGCGCGCACCGTACATCTGATCACAAAAATGAAGCTAAAATATGAATATTTCTTGTTACGAGTGTGTTAGGTAATAGCACTTTCAAATTTATATTAAAAAGTAACAGCTTAATTTTATTTATTTTTTATCCTTTAATATTAAGTTGTTTTGATAATTATATTTTTTAATTTTTAATTTTTTTATTGAGTTATATACTTAGATTTATATTTTTATTTTTATTTTTTTCCGATTACAATCCTCACTGCTAAATTTATTGGAAGTTGGGTTTTATAATTTTTTTTTTATGAATTTATTTTGATTTCATGATCCAGGTCACATACTTAATACATTAACCTGAATTGACTCAAGTTGTTTTATTTTAGGTCATGTTTTTTAATTTTTTTAATTTTATTCTTTACAATTGAGTTAGTTAGAAATTGAATTTTGTGATTTTTTTTTATTGTCAAATGAGACTATTTTGATCTCATAACCCGGATCATGAATATGTCAGATTAACTTAAGTTGACTATTTTTATTTTTTTTTGTCCTTTTCTAATTAAGTATTTTTTTAATTGGGTTTCATAATTTTTTATTTTATTTTCTTTCTATGAAGTTATATTGATCTCATAACACAAGTCATGAGTTTGATGGGTTGACTTGGGTTAACTCTGTTAAATTTTTTGGGTCATTTTTTAATTGAATATTTTTTTAAAATTTCACCCTACAACAACTCAATTGTTTTTGTTTTTTTTTTAAAAAAATTTACCTTTCAATACTATGTTGTTTAAGAATTGAGCTTTATAATTTTTTTAAAAAAAAATTTAATGAAGTTATCTCGGTCTCATGAATTTATTTTTTTTCTCATGATTTCAACTTTTAAAATTGAATTTGTTGGAAATTGAGTTTTATAATTTCATGATCTAGGTTGTTTAAAAAGTTAGCCAATGTTTACTTAAGCTAGTTTTTTATTGTTTTTTAATGGATTTTTTTTCAATTTCATCATAAAACATTTGGTTGGTTTGAAATTAGGCTTCATATTTTTTTATGATTTGATTTTTATGAGGTTATCCTGACTCATTACTCAAGTTGCAGGTTTGACAAGTTAATCCGGGTTGACTCGGGTAGTTTTTTTATGTTTTTTTTAATTTAATATTTTTTTCAATTTTATTTTTCAACATTGAGTTTATTATAAATTTGATATTAAAAGTTATTTTTATTTTTTTCTATAGAATTATAATGACCTCGTGATTTGATCACATATTTAATAAGTTAATTCAGGTCAATCCAATATGTCATAATCTCAATATTTAAAAAAATTCACGAAATATATTATCATATCAATATTTTAAAATAATGTTATTCAATACATATTATATTTTGAATTTATGGATAAATTTTTTTTTTTATTAGAAAACACTATAGGTGTCAATAATCCGGTAAGAACTAAATCTACTAAAAAGTTGATAACATGACATGAATCTATTGAATGTGTCTGTTGCTTACTAGGTGAACGTGAATTGAGAGCAAATTATATTTGAAGTTTGCATTATTGAAATTTCCGGTTATCGTACCAAATTCGTAATAATAACCTTGCATCGGTCAGCATTCCCTTTTAATTTTTTAACATGGTTCTGCACGGATTTTGGTAAGTTTTTGCCAATGCTATACTTCCCCCATATTTTTATGACTTCGTAATATACACTTTAGTAACCTTTGGCTACTAAATAAGATTCCAGAATATATATGGTGTATCATTAACAAAAACTAAAGTATGGAGGTTAAATACTATAGAATTTTTTACAATTTATCATCTTATAATGAATTGCAGATTGTAGTAGTTTTTTTCCTTTTCAAATTTATCTCTAAACTTTTTTCTTGCATGATTAGGTCATTTCAAGCCTAGATTAGCGTTCAATTGCATATATTTTTTTAGAAAAAAGAGTTGAATTAAAAAAAAAAGAACTGAAGTAAAAAAAACAAGTAAAATAAATAGTAATTTTAAATTGCGTTCAAAATTTATTTTAGCCCTCAATCACTTTTAGCTTTTAAGTAATTGATTCCTTTAATTTTCAAAAATTTAATTTTAATACCAAAGTTTATTTCCCTTTTTTTTAGTTCTTTTCTAGTTAAAGAAGAGAAAGAGAATTGTCGAATTCTAACGTAGAAAGAAAGTTATTGTTCATTATAATCCCTACCATTAAAATGGTTAATTTTGATACCAATGAGTTGTATTTAATGAGGGGAGTTTAACCTAAGATTTTTTTTTTCATTCTCCTTACCTAGAGAGATAGATCTGACTACATTAATGATTTTGGGTTTAAGATGATTTCAAGTTTTTGAAATGTTTTTTGGGCTTTTGGAAGCCATAGACAAGTTTATTAAAGTATTTAGGGTATTTTTTTAGTGTTTTGGTTTGAAAATAAATTGCAAAATTGTTTTGAAATTGAAAAACTAAAAGGTTGATTTTATGGAGACCAAGGGTCTCTAGATTCTACAAAAAGCAAACAATGCATTGTCTGTTGTCTTTTATAAAAAAAAAATATAATAATAATAGGGTAGATAACATGTCGTCTACTCCTTTGAGGAAAAGAAGAAGAAGAAGAAGAGTTGAGCCTATATGTGCTAGCTAGGTTGTTTTCTTTAATGTCTAAGCCCACGTAACTAGGATTTTTTTTTTTGTTATTTTATATTTGGTTTAAAAATCTTTAATAAAATAAATCATTAAACTCAATTGAGTCTATTAGTCGAGTTATAAGTTTAACAGGTTAATTTATCACGTTCAAATTATTATTTGTTTTTTTTTTTTGCTTTTTTCACCCTTTAATTTTAAAAAATACAATTTTACTATTTGTTATCGATATTTTTTTTTTATTTAACTCAAGCCTAAAATAATGTATTTTCACCCTTTTCATTTAAGTTAAACCTATCATGATTTTTTTAATTTTAAAAAAACTATGTTTCTTATAAAAATATTATCATGCATCTTATTATAATATAATTAAATGAAAAAAATATCTTGGATAAAACAATTATTAAATCCAATAACATCCATGACTTTTTCCGCAAGTTTACTTGGTTGACTCAAGTCTATTTTATTTTTTTAATTAAATATTTTTTTTTCAATTTCATCATTTAATATTGAATTAATTTGAAATTGAGCATTTCGATATTTTTTAAAATTATCCCTATAAGTTTTGCAGGTCAGTCCAATTTAATCAAAGTGGATAAAGTGTTTTTCTATCTCAATATTAATTAACTCATACGTGTTTGAGAATATGGTTGTGATTGTTTTTCAAAGTACTTTTTACTCAAAAAAGTATGTTAATAATTTTTTTTATTTTTTAAAAATAATTTTTGAAATCAGCACATTAAAATGATTTGAAAAATAAAAAATATATTAATTTTAAGTAAAAAAAAATTCAAATTTTTTCAAAAATATTTTTGAAATGCAGTACCAAACAAGCTATTATATATATATTGACAATGTATAAATATTTTTTGCAGGTAATTGTTTTTATTACAACCGCAGTGTATGGAAGGCCAACAAACTATTGTTCACTAATTATGAAAGTTAAAAGGTAAGAGCGAATAGGCCAAAAATCGAATAGGGTTTGTTTTGAAATATTTTTGTAAATTGATTTAAATTATAATATATTTTTTGATTTAAAAAAATATTAAATATGTTTAGTATAAATAAATTTTGATTTAAATCAAAATATTAATAAAAACATTTAGTCACAATTTTGTTTTAATCAAAAGTTTTTATTAACTATAACTTATACTATTTTAAACTAGCAAGTGAATTTTTTAAAATAGTTGAAAAAATAATTTTCAAATTAATATTTTTTTTAGATTAACGCGGGTATGCGGACTAGCTTGCGCATAATTTTGACTATTTCCACAGGCCCTAAAGTTAATAACTATGTAAGTTTTCAATGATCTTGAAGTTTGTGGGACTCGAACTAATAATTTTTAAGGACCAAACTCAAAACCTAATTAGTTGAGCCATACCTCTCAAAATTTTAAATTAATACAATTTCACTAGCTGAGACTTGTGCAGCTCAAAAGTATAAAAAAAAAAAAAAAAATCAATTTCTTTCTTACTAACTCATTTTTTTATTTAGTTCCTCAACATTTCTCTTCAGTCAGTTTTAATTTTATTATTATTGATATTTCATATATTGTTTTTGCAAAAAGAAGAAGAAGAAATTAACTACATTTAATATTTACTTTTGCCCAACTTAAATAAGAATAAGTTTAATCCATAAAATAATCACAATAATAAAACTAGAAATAACTAAACATAAAATGAGAGAAGAAATTAGAAGAACTGGCTGAAGTCTGGAACAATAATTAAAGCAAGAGAGATAACGATATACTTATAAATATTAGAAAATTCATGGACACCAAAAAAACACAATCTCTGGAGCTTCCAGCCACATGCGTCAGCGAGTCAAATTTTTATTATTTCATGTGCAAGTGTTACCGTGGCAGAAAAAAAAAATAAAACAGCTTGTCATGCATATGAGACCGCGTGAATGAGTATGCCGTGTTAGTTTAGAAATTTCTTTCCTCAACTATGCTTTTTCTTCTTTTTTTTAAATCCAATTGTGCTAGAATAGAAAAGGAAAAAAACACTAGCTAGATAACACTAAATATTGAGTTAAAGGAGAGATTTCAAGATAATTCTCGTATTTCATACCGCCTCAGCCCGGACCGCCGCCGTCAAATCTCCAAAATCAGAAAGGTCAAACAAAAACAAGTCTTCCAGTCAATGAAATGACTAGATTACCCCTTTTGCTTTCATTTTTACCAGTTGTCAAACTAGTCAAACCAAAAGGACGGCCATCATTTATAATCTGTCCAAATAACCGTTTCTAATCAAATCCTCTCTGATTCCCTTCTCTGATTATTAGTTGCTATGCTCTCCGCAAAGGTTCGCCGTAAAATAGCTCCGGCGAACGGAGACACTGACAACTCCGCCGACAAACAAGACCAGCTACTCCTCTCCGCCGCCATCTGCAACGGCGAAGACCTCGGTCCTTCCGTCCGCAAAGCATTCGCTTCTGGTAAGCCGGAGACACTCCTCCACAATCTTCGCCACTTCGCTCGTTCTAAAGAATCTGAAATCGAAGAAGTCTGCAAAGCTCACTACCAAGACTTCATCTTAGCCGTTGATGACCTCCGATCTCTCCTTTCCGATGTCGATTCACTCAAATCCGCACTCTCCGATTCCAACTCCAAGCTGCAGTTCGTCGCTGGGCCCCTCTTAACCTCCCTCGACTCCTACCTCGAAGCTCAAACGGTATCGCATAATGTAAACTTAGCTCTCAGTTTGATTTTCTCATGTATCAAGCTATTAGAGCTTTGTTCCCGAAGTAATTACCATTTATCTCGCGGTAATTTTTACATGGCGTTGAAATGTGTGGATTCGATTGAGACTGATTTTTTAGATAAAACGCCGTCGTCTACGTTGAAGAGAATGTTAGAGAAGAAGATCCCGGATATTAGATCGCATATAGAGAGGAAAGTTAGTAAGGAGTTTGGTGATTGGTTAGTGGAGATTCGTGTGGTGAGTCGGAACTTGGGGCAATTGGCTATTGGTCAAGCTTCTGCGGCGAGGCAGAGAGAGGAGGACTTGAGAATTAAGCAGAGGCAAGCTGAAGAACAGAGTAGGCTTAGTTTGAGAGATTGTGTTTATGCTTTGCAAGAGGAGGAGGAGGAAGATGGGCTTAGTGGTGTGATGGGTGATGATGGTAAAGATGGGTATGGTAATGGTGGTGGTAATGGATTGTTGGGGTTTGATTTGACACCCCTTTATAGGGCTTATCATATACATCAGACCTTAGGACTTGAAGATCGGTTTAAGCAGTACTATTTTGAGAATAGGAAGCTTCAATTGACTTCAGATTTTCAGGTGTCCTCGATGACCCCATTTCTTGAATCGCATCAGACTTTCTTTGCTCAAATTGCGGGGTTTTTTATTGTGGAAGATCAAATCTTGAGGACTGGAGGGGATTTGATTTCGAGAATGAAAGTTGAGAATTTGTGGGAAACTGCTGTTAGTAAGATGTGTTCTGTGTTGGAGGACCAGTTTTCTAGAATGCAAACTGCAAATCATCTCTTGTTGATTAAGGATTATGTGAGTTTGCTTGGAGTAACTTTGCGGAGATATGGGTATCCTGTTGATGCCTTGTTAGATGTCTTGAGCAAGCACAGGGATAAGTATCATGAGCTATTGTTGTCTGATTGTCGTAAGCAGATTGCAGAAGCACTTGCTGCTGATAAGTTTGAGCAGATGTTGATGAAGAAAGAGTATGAATATTCTATGAATGTGCTTTCGTTTCAATTACAGACGTCGGACATTGTACCTGCATTTCCTTATGTTGCACCTTTTTCATCCACTGTGCCTGATTGTTGCCGAATCGTACGGTCTTTTATTGAAGATTCTGTGAGTTTTATGTCATATGGTGGGCAGCTGGAATTCTTTGATGTTGTAAAGAAATATTTGGACCGGTTTCTGAGTGAGGTTTTGGATGAAGCTTTATTGAAGCTTATTAGTACATCAGTTCATGGGGTATCCCAGGCGATGCAGGTTGCAGCAAACATGGCTGTGCTAGAACGTGCTTGTGATTTCTTCTTTCGTCATGCTGCACAACTTTCAGGAATTCCCTTGAGAATGGCAGAGAGGGGTAGGCGACAGTTTCCACTAAACAATGCTCGTGATACAGCAGAAGAAATGCTATCTGGGCTGCTTAAACAGAAGGTTGACGGTTTTATGACCTTGATTGAGAATGTGAACTGGATGGCTGATGAGCCCACGCAAAGTGGCAATGAATATGTGAATGAAGTCATGATATATTTGGAAACTTTAGTTTCTACTGCTCAACAGATTTTGCCAACTCCTGTTCTGAAAAGAGTTCTGCAAGATGTTCTTTCTCACATTTCAGAGATGATTGTTGGGGCTTTACTTGGGGACTCAGTTAAGAGGTTTAATGTCAATGCTATCATGGGGATTGATGTAGATATCCGATTATTGGAATCTTTTGCTGATAATCAAGCTGCTTTGTTCTCTGAAGGGGATGCCAATCAGTTGAAAACAGCACTTGCTGAGGCAAGGCAACTGATTAATTTGCTTTTGAGCAATCATCCTGAGAATTTTCTGAATCCTGTGATCAGGGGGAGGAGTTATAATACATTGGATTATAGGAAAGTAATGACAATATCAGAGAAGTTGAGGGATCCTTCAGATCGGCTATTTGGAACATTTGGGAGCAGGGGAGCCAGGCAAAATCCAAAGAAGAAATCTCTGGATACATTGATTAAAAGACTCAAGGATGTCAGTTGATTTCATACAGAACTGTATGTATGGTCCTTTCTTTTTACTGTCCTTTTACCATTGCTGCATTTATTTGCTTCCAATATTTTTCTTCTCATTGTATTATTAGTTTCAAAAATTATATTTCTGTACTTATCATTCTCAAAGATATGCATCAGATTGTTTGATTGAATTCTTTTGAGTTGAATTATGAAAATGAGGGTTGGTACTCATCGTGCCATGTACCCTTGGATAGATCTAAAGGCGAAATTTCTCCTTAGCCTCTTCTCCTGCCCTCTTGTTCAGAAGAGGAGATAAAAAAATCTATCCTCCACCCCACTTATATCAGGGAAGAAGGGGAGAACAAACAAACAAGAAAAAGCACACACTTGCAACTATTTTTTAGTGCATCAAGATGGATGGCATCTTGGGAGTTGGAGCCACTGTTCGCTGTTGGGATGCCTCTTTAACTCTCAACTTTACTTTGGTCACGATAGACCGTTTCTGTTAGATAACCTTGATTTTAGTTGGCTTAATATATACCATTCATAATAAAGCTCCTGACTTTTTGCATCTTTTGCATATCTTGTCAACGCTATTCCAAGCCTGTCTCTACTTCTAAGGCACGACATTGCTGTCAATCCTTGCACAGCAATGTCGTGCCTTAGAAGTAGAGACAGGCTTGGACATTAACTATTCTAATGACCAATTTTCCAAACTAAGATTTTGGATGAACAACATAAAGTAAGGAATATTGAAGCCCGAGTAGAACGAGATGGGGAAGCTTTAATTGTCCATCTCTTGTCTGATATGACTGTTAGTTTAATATCTGAAGCTAATGGGATGCCTACATGTGATATTATTATATTTAGATAATTATATATTTATTATTAATAAAGATTTAATTTATTTTTAATATTTATATGATATTAAATTAATGAATCTAATATTTGATTTATAAATCTGGATTAAAGATAAAGTTTATGAGACAAAAATACTTTGCAAACAAAATTATAAAATTGCTATAATTACGAGATTTCTATTCCATCAAAGCATTGTTTCTATAATGTTCATGATTGATGCTCTTTTAAATATTGAATATTTAATAGAGCCGTAAAGACTAATACATATTATGTTTTTCTTTTTTAATGAAAGAAACCAATTGTTCTCATAAACTGAGATATAATGGATGCCTAGAACTAATATGTAAGTGTTTGTAATAAGGCATGTACATTGAACTAACTCATATGAGAATTTTATATTGAGATATCACATGTATTTATGGAAAGACTCACGTGATGGTTATGTAAGTGATTCTTAGATTTGAAATCATTAAGTTATTTTATATAAGGAGTGTTATGTTTTGATCATGTTACACGTTATCTTGGTAAAGCTAACAAATGGACAAGCATTGGATATAACATAAACTACATGAATGTATTTGAATAATCAAGAGATAATATTAGAAAAAAATATTTCAAATGTCCTCAAATAATATTGATTGTTAAATCCTTACGCAATGTAAAATTAGATTTGAAGAGAATTTCAAATCTTATTCAAAGAATTAATTACTATAATGTTGCAAATAAATATGATTTAACATGGCAGACAAGCTCCATGCTAAATTGTCTAAATCAGAATATTATTGATAAAAGAATAATAATTACATTAAGAAACTAGTCACTAAAATGTTCAGTCAAATCACTTATGATTTTTCTAATATTTAGAAAATCATGACATGATGCTAAATAATATGCTTGATCTTCAAATATAAATTAATCAATTATTGAATTGGTAATAATTTAAATTGTTTGATTTATTTAATTATTTTTATTTATAATTATAATTTATATTTGGGCCAACATATTAGATTCGTCATATATAATAAGAACCATTAGGCAGAAATTAAACTGAGATAATTAATTAAGTGTGACTTGATTTAAAATAATTTTAGAAATTAAGTATTAAAATGTATTTAATTTAAGGATTATAATTCTAATTCTAGAATAATCAAGTAGGAACTTGGTTGATTTCATTTCTAAAATTATCCTTAAATAACATATGGATATTATATGAGGAAAAAATAAATATTTTTTGATTTATAGGGTTTTCAGGGTTTTCAGGATTTTCTATAAATATAAAATTATGCCTCTTATTTTTTAAAAGGTTGTCTGTTATATAGAAAAACTACATAAGTTATAAAATAAAAAGCTAACACTCTATAAAGCTAACACTTTTAGGTATAATAATCTCTCTTTGAAATAGTGATTTAGAAAATTTCTCATTGGTGGTTTGTGCAGACTATTGGAGGCTGAACAACTAGAAGACTTGTGGTTTGCGACAACCTAGTCTATAAAGAATTGTTTAAAGTTGTAGAAAATCATATCTTCAATTAATAAATCTATAAACAACTTTAGATTTATCTAACAAAATTCTAGAGACTTCCAAATAATTTTGGCTCATTTATTTTAATTTTATCCTTTAATATTATGTTAGTTGTGAATTGGTAATTATAATTTATTTTAGTTTGCTTTGTATTAGGTTATCACAAACTCAAATAAACGTCTTAGCAATTGGATGGTGCTTAATTTTATAAGCATATATTTTTGTTACTATATTATTAAATAAAAAATAGTTTTTAAACTCAGCAGAGTCCATGATCTAGGTTGTTGGTTTAACGTATTAAGAAGATCAATTTAATATATTGTTGTCTTAATATTAAAAAAAAAAACATCAATTTAATTTTTTTAAAAAAATCAATCCATTTTTTTACTAATTATTTGGGTTGTCTTTGGTCACGCCAAGTCAATTGAGTCACATAAGAGTAACTCTCATGTAGATTAATTTTAAACCTAAGTTAGGTAAGGATTCGAGTCAGGAGGTTTCAAAGTTGACCTGTTAGGTCGAGTTTAATAACAATGTCAAATATTTTCTTTTAAAAAAAAATCCATCTTCCATTATTTTATTTCGATTGAATCTTTTTTTTTTTGTTCTTTTATTTTGCGATTTTATCCTTTAATATTTAATTGATTTTAAATTGATCTTCATAATTTGTTTAGGTTTGATTTCTATGAGGTTATCACAATCTCAAACAAACAACTTAACATTTGGTTGGTGCTTAATTTTACAAGCATATGTTTTTAGCATCATACCTTTAAGTAAAAATAGTTTTAAAAAAAATATAAAGTTGTTAAACTCAATAAAGTCTATGATTCAGGTAGCGGGTTTGGGGCTTTAAGCCTCAAAACTATGGTCAATCTAATCTGTTGTTGTCTTAATATTAAAAAATATATGTCATCTTGAAATTTTTTTAAGGTCAAACTATGTTTTTTATCGGTCATCCAGTTGACTTTGGATCCTCCAAATCAATCAAGTTATGTTAAGGCAACTACTATATAGGTTAGTTTTAAACCTAAAGTAGGTAAGAAGTTGGGTCGATATAATTTTAAGTTGACCCATTAGGTTGAGTTTAATAACAATGCCAAAGATAATGTTTGGTTATTGTCTTGAAATAGAAGAGATAAAGACAATGAAGATAGATGAGACAAGATAAAATAAGAGACATAAATTTGTGTTTGGTAGTGATATAAAAAACATAATGACTCTTTTTGTATCTTGTTTGATTGATGGAGGATAAGATAAAAAAAAAAAAAAAACACTAATTTATATATCATTATCAAACATACATATTTTTAGAAGAAGAAAAAAAGTAGAATTTTTTTTTTTTTACTTTAGTTTACATTATGTATTGAAATTAATAATAGCATAACCCTAGTTATAAAACTTGTATTTGCCTGTCGAGTTGCCCCAAGATCTAGACAACTTGGGGCCTTGACTAGTTTGGATATAAGAAAAAATAGAGAAAGGGTTGACCTAACCTAATAAAAACCTAGGTCGATCCATGACCCAGTTAAAACCCGAGTAAAGAATTGATTAACTTTTTTTTTAGAAAAATCTTTTTGGTTAAAACAACATCATTTAAATCATTTCAAAAAAAAAAAAAACAATTAGGGTTAACCTGGGTCGACACTTCCAACTCATGACTTGGGCCTTGTTCAGGGCTAACTCTTAGGTAAAGTTTTAAGACTATAATAATAATCAATTTTATCCTTACATATTTTAGTTATACAAGTTTGGAATTAAGAGTTTTTTACATTAATATTTTACGAATAAAAATAATAAATATTGTTTCTAGAGATATCTTTTTGTATCTCTTGTTTTAAAAGAAAAGAAATTCAATCTAAAATTATTACAAGGATATATTTATTTTTATATATTTATTTATATTTCATCAACAAAACATATTTATATCCTCACCATCTCAATTTCATCTACTCCAAAACAGTAACCAAATGTTACCAAATAGCTCAATGCTATCTAGATAATTTTTTTATATTCAAAGAATTTTTATTTGACATGTAATGCAGCACAAGATAAAAACTAATATTATACTATACATTAAAAAACTTGGGGTGGAAATATTGTTCATATAAATAATGAACCACCTCAAGTTTTTTTTTTTTTATATGCACCCTTTTGTACTCTTAATTAGGTCTTCAAACTATTTTTACCTCCTGAAATCTTTTTTTTGATCCTTCTTTTTTTGTTGGGTCCTATAGTTATTTTTTCATTCACATATTGGTTATTTTTCTTCTAATTTAACAATTGCAGTTTGGTTTCGCAAAATTAACCCTCGACAAACTATGAAACGGTATTTGAAATCATGAACAAATGAGGCAATGCGAGAAGAAAGAGATATTAACAAAAAATGAAAATACAACATAGGAGGTAAGATGCAATTCACTATGAGATGCAATAGTTACCTACAATGTTTTTTTTTTCTTTTAATATTTTTGTCACATGATTTTTTTATTTTCAGTTTAATCTTTTTACATTGAAATTGATATTTTATTTCAGTTTATTTTATATGGGGCTCTCATAATGTTAAGAATAGGTTTTGATATTGAGTTAATGCTATGTTTGATAAAATAAAATTTAATTTTTTATTCAACCTAATTACAACTTTAGGGATCCAGTTTTAGAATTTTTTTTTTTAGTTAGTTTAACTTTATATTCTTTATTTCTTTTAGTTAGACTTTTAACGGATTTTGACCTTTTGAAAATCCTAGCCATCAATTTCACATAATATAGATCATTAATAAGAAATATTAAAAATAAAAATAAGAAAATGAATCCCCCAGCTAACGAGAATGCAGTGGAGGCATGTACAAGATCAAATGAAAAATGTTTCAAGAAAGAAATTTACTTTTGATTGAAAGATAAGATAATTTTAAAATATTCATTAATATCAAATAAAAAATATACAAAATATCTAGTTAATTTATCAAATAAAAATTCTTTTATTTTTGTTGTTAGAAATCAGATATTATTTTTAAGATAGTGTTTGGTTACTATCCCAGAACAAAAAAGATGAAAACAATGGAGATAAAACAAAATAAAAGACAAAGTTAAAATTATGTTTGGTAATGGTATACAAGACAAAATAACTCTCTCTACATCAAGTTTGGTTGCTTATAGACAAGGCAAAATAAAATATAAATTTTTTTATTTTATTTTTAATATATATTTCTATGAAACATATAAATTTAAAAAAATAATTAGATATTTATTTTCACAATAGTGTATATTGAGTGTTAAATTAATAATAGTATAATAATGCTAGTTATAAAACCTGGAATAACTCGACAGGTCGTCTCAGGACCCAGCCAACCCACAATCTAGATTAGTTCGATTTAAAAAAAAATAGAGAAATGATTGATTCAACTTGACTCGGAAAAAATCACGAGTCAACCCGGGGTAAGACTCGATTGTAACTTGTGTCAAAAACATGCTGACTTTTATTAAAATAATTTTGATAAAAAAATATCATTATAATTATTTTAAAAAAAATAGAGGATAACCCAGTTTGACCCAGATCAACTCGACTAGCTTATGATCCATGCCTTATCCTATGTCAACCGTTGGTTTAAATTTTAAAAATATGATAATAACTATTTTATTTATAAATGTTTTAGTTGAATAATTTTAAAATTAAAAGTTTTTTATGATGATAATTTAAGAATAAAAAATAATAAATATTGTTTGACATTTACTATTTATGCATTATGTTTTAGAAATACAGAAATTAACTTTAAATGCTCACAAACGACATTTATTTTTATATCTCTTTACAAATAAATATGTTTCTATTCCTACTATCTTCATCTCTATAATTCTAAGACAATAATCAAATACTACCTAAAACTTCTCGATAAACATCTTGCATATATTTGTCTATTACAGAACCAGGAGTTAGATTCACATACTAGATGTATGCTTTCTCATTAAAAAACTTGGAAAATCCCTTCAACTTCAGATCATCATCCAACCAACAATTGCCCAGGTTCTCCATAAATTTCATGAGATGCTCTTTGACATCCCCTTGCGGTTGAAAACCTTGAACTTGGGACTGACATGGCCCTCATGGCAATGATATAGAAGTTTGTGGTTTAACTCACTTGTAGAATTTGCTAGATTTCACTTTAGTCTGATGATGTTGTTGATTACCGGAAACACTCGCATGTTAATATTTGAAATCAGTAAACCTAAAAAAAAAAATAGCCAAATTAAAATTTTCAATCACAAAACACTAAAGAATAAATTTTTTTTAAAAAAAAACAATTAAAAATAACAAAAATAATAAAAAATAATAAAAAATTTGAATAAAAATTGATACAAAAATATATTGAAGTGAAATGTTGAGTGAGGATGACAATGAGTACATATATTTTGAATTTATTAATATTCTTATCTTGTTCGTTACCCATTGGATAAAAAATATAAATATCCATAAATTATGAATCGAATTTTGGGTACCATGACTATTATTTATCATTCAATAAAAAAATAAAATTATATATATGAAGTGTGTGTGTATTAAATTATAATTTTATATCAATATTAAGATGTTAATATATCATATTGCATTAAAAAAATAAAAATGTTCAACAAATATATATATATATATATATATATATATATATATATATATATAATACAAATATACATTTCATGTTAAGTTTATGTGGATTTCGGGTCGATTTGATAATATCTATATCTTATCCATTATTTGTTGGACAAGGTAACCATAAAATAAATACCGATCCATTCGGGTTGGTATCCATCAAGTTTTTATTAAATTATTTTCCATAACATTGAGGGATGAAATTATTCATCTCTATGTGTATATATTATCTAAAAACTATTTAGTAATAAATAAGAAATAAATTAACAAATATGTAAATTTGAAGTGTGTGTGTGTGAAATTATTAAACTATAAAATAATAAATATTATATATGTGTGTGTGTGTGTTTTATGTCAATAATAAAAATGTTCTACAAATATATATATATATATATATATATATATGGCTTAGATTTGAGAGGGTTCCAAGTATGTTTTAATAATATTCATACCTTATTCATTACTCATGGAGAAAGGTAACCATCTAAAAAACATCAACCAGTTCAGGGCGGGTTAAGGCGGCATCTATTGGGTTCAAATTAAATTGCAATCCTTATTGTTGAGGGATAGAATTGGAAAAAAAAAATAGAATAAGAAAAAGGCTAAAAATAAAATAAATAGCAATTAAAAGAATGAGGACTAAATTTGAAATAAAAACTAAATGAAATTAAATGATGAAGGATGAAATTGAAAAAAATAACTTACAATAAAAAAGAAAACAAAATAGATAAAAATCCAAAGAATAAGGAGCACATTGTATAAACAAACAAAATTAAAGAAGTTTGTTTTTTTGCCTAAGAAATGAGAGAAAACAAGGGAGGAGAAAAAAAAAGTCTATCGGAGCCGCACCATTTATCCTCTATCTTCACACACACAATCATTAGAAGGCTCTTAATATGTCACTTCAAACACTGCCATGAAAAGTGTTATTTGATGATAGTAGGAACCCGCACACGCCATCTTGAAGGCACATATTCCTCCCACTTGTTAATGTATGCGGTGTCATGCCAACAACCTTTTTTTTTTTAAAATATATTTTATATATCAAAAGACTCAATCACCCTAACTCTAATTGAAAATTACAAAAAAAAAAAAGCCAAAGAAAAATGACAAAAACACCATTTGACCCAAGTAAAAGGAAAAAAAATTGTAATGGTATTTTAGTAATTACATTTTAAAAAAAATTAAAAGCAAAAAAGGCACCTTACCCCTATATTATATATATATTTTATTTATTTTTAAATGGTATATTAGTAATTTAACTTTTCAATAAAAATATAAAAAAACTAATTTACCCCAAACAAATTGATATTGCTAATTAAACCCGTGAAAAGGCTATTTTTCCCTCAAAACTCATTCCTTTCTTGAGAGATATGGAAGGCAAAATACAGAGTCCACTGCAGTAATTCACAGTGCGTTGAGTCTATAGTGAAAAGCTAATGAGGTTTAGTTCTTTTTTTTATTATCCCGAACAAATTGATAATGTCAATTGAATCCCATAAAAAATGCCATTTTACCCCTAAAACTCAGTCATTTCCTTACAAATTGAGTCTTTCCCTCTGCGGTTGCTACGTTAATCTTTCAAATACATCAAAAAAACTAGATATGAAAACTAGCAACCATGTCCATCTATACGTAGTACGAAACTTATGCCAAGCCAAGCTCATCATCAGTCTGTAGTCCTGTGATTTTGATTGTTACAAACCATAAGATAATTGCTAATAAAAATTGATTTGTTCAGCGGAAAATTAACAGCCCAAGTCCATAGGAAAAATATGCTTGTGAAAACTACAAAATGATTGAACAAGAACAAAACATAGGAAAGAATGAAAGAACTATTGCTTTTAGTAGAAAGATTTGAGTGAAGAATCAATCATAGAAGAGGTTGAACTTGCAAGATTGCAAGAACAAAAGATCCGTAACATCAAACACACAAATCCATCAAGTAGTGAAAATCCAGGGCCATCTGTGAGGACAGCAGATAAAATACTGTGTGCGATTTCTACTCTTCTCCTTCCTTTTCTGTTGAATGCATATTTTAGTGGTTCATGAAACAAACACCTTAGTACTTGCAAGGTTGCATTAAAATGGATAGCTCAAAATTGATTCTGAAAAAAAAAAATTCAGTGTAAACAAATTCACTGCCCTTTGATTGATGTTATTTGCCTACACAGTCTACTTTTAAACACATGTCAAAATATGGAAGTAATATTGAATTAATTAAATTTAAAAATAAATCAAGTATATACAAAAAAAAATGTCTGTATTAAAATATATAAAATTATATGATAAATGATGCTAAATCACCTCCACTCTAAGATTAAACATGGATGCAGGTCTCTCGAAAGAAAAAAATGTTAACCAAAACGGGAGGTGTTTGATGCAAACCTCACCACCATCCTTTGCATCTATTTTGGATTCCAGTTTTTATTGGATTTATATTAACATTATAATGCAAAAGATAAATTTTAAAAAATAATTATTACCATATATATATATATATATATATATATATATATATATATATATGTATGTATGTAAGAACACTACCTCCTTTGTTCGAGGATGGCCTTTAGTTAAAAGTAGATCACGGGTGTCCCCCCAAAATATTTTATTGCCACGAGTGCAAACTAGTATTCTCTTCCCCTTAGCTCATTTTGAAGAACTAGAGGCCATTTCCAGCTCCACAAATTTGACAAAAAGACTTGCAGATCCAGATAGGAGTACGAAATGGGTTTGCCTTTCCATTCAAGATCCATCTCTTCAATGGCCGTTCTTTGGGCAACTTTCTTTTTTCTAGCCCTCGCAACTTCTGCAGTCGTCAATGCAGACGACGCGCGGACAGTATACGAAGTGCTCCAAGAACACGACTTTCCAATCGGCCTTCTTCCCGGAGGAGTAACGAGCTACGAATTGGACGAATCCACAGGTAAGTTCACAGTCCATCTTAATAGCTCTTGCTCTTACAAAATCGATTCATATGAGCTCAAGTACAAGTCTACGATTGAGGGCGTGATAGCCAAAGACAAGCTCTCAAAATTAAGTGGGATCCAAGTTAAGGTGCTCATTTTGTGGCTGAGTATTGCTGAAGTGATCCGTGATGTAGATGAGCTCCAATTTTCTGTGGGGATTACTTCTGCTGATTTTCCTGTTAGAAATTTTGATGAATGCCCGGCTTGTGGATGTGGCTTTGATTGTAAAGATGTCAACTTGAGGAAAATAATTTCTTCTTCTTCTTCTTACTGATTAATGGCATCGAGAAGCGTGTTGCACATGGATGTGCTGTCTGTAATAAGCAATGACCTGACTTCCTCTGATAGCACTCTACCACAAATAAATTAATGAATGCTTTATCTTTCAGGAGAGGGGGTTGGATTGAAAGATGGGAGCCTAGATTGAAAAATATGGGTAATATAAATAGTGTTTTTAAATTTATTTAAGAAATATATTTTAGTTTTTTATGTTTTTTTGTTGTAAGGTGACCAATTATTTTAATTTTAAAAAAATAATATTTTGATATTAAATTTTATTTTTTATTTATTTTTTTAATGTGAGGAGAAAGAGGAGTTGTTAGATTCATGTTAAGAGAGAGAAAGCTCTTTGTTAGAAATAATTTTGACCACCAAACAAGTTAAATTGATCTCAATGGGTTTCAATGAGTTTCACTAGATAAGAAGAG
This sequence comes from Populus tomentosa, assembly GCA_018804465.1. Classification (NCBI taxonomy): domain Eukaryota; kingdom Viridiplantae; phylum Streptophyta; class Magnoliopsida; order Malpighiales; family Salicaceae; genus Populus; species Populus tomentosa. The sequence continues at coordinate 15,703,861 of CM031971.1, forward strand.
TTTTATGATGGTTATTTTAAATCTTAATATAGCCTAAAAAACTAAATCTAGGTTAGGGATGCAATATTTGTTTTCTAGTTTGATTTAGTGGCTTGGGTATTTTTTAGGCTCAATTGGTTGATAAGTTGGTTTTTTTGGTGTTCTAATGATATTTGTAAGGTGTTTTGTGGGTGAAATGCATTGGAAAACAAGTTTTTTTGAGTAAAAAACCTTGTAGGTTTAATTTTCCAACCATTACAATAGCGATCAAAATTTGAGATGGCGATCATTCACTATAACGGGTGACGTGTTGCCTATCTCTTTAAAAAATAAAAAAGGTAGGGCTATGCATGTGGGCCAAACTTTTCCTTTTTCAACACTTTTTATTTTCAATTAATATCTTTTATGTTTTTTTAAAATGTTTTTTAAGTTTGTATTTTAATTAATATCTCTTCTATGTTGTTTTTTTTATTTAGTTTTTTATAAATAATAATTATTTTTTAATTATATTAGATGTTATTTTTTAATAACAATAAATGAAGGATAAATAAAAAATTCATCACCAATAAATTAGCTACTATATGCTGACATGCATCATTTAAAAATAAAGAGAGCATGATGAAGAATCAAATGAGATAATGGAATCATATTTTCTATCATCAACCCCCCCTCCCCCCAAAAACAAAAAAAAACACAAAAGGCATATGTGTTCACTTAAGTGTATAAAAACAAAGGAAGAGACTTAAAATGCCCCTACTTGATAGTGTTAGGTTTTTTTTTTATTTGAGTTATTTTTTTAATTATTTTACTGTTAATTAAAATCTAGAAAAGATTAAAAAAATAACATCATAAATTTATAATTAATTAACTGGATGAAAAAATATAAAAATATCCCTGCAATTTGTTTAAAAGCCATAAATGTCATTTGAGTATTTCAATTAATAATAAAATATATTTATTGCAACGATTTATTTTTTTTATAAGGCTCCTTTTTATATGCCACATTAATTATCTATAAATTGTGTAAATATTACATAGGGGTGTTTAAAAATACGAAGGTAATTATTTTTTTAAAGTGTTTTTTATCATAAATATATTAAAATAATATTTTTTATTTTTAAAAAATTATTTTTGACATTAACACATTAAAATAATATAAAAATTAAAAAATTAATTTTTTTAATATTTTTAAAATATAAAATCAAACATTTCATGAATCTCTTGAATTACTTTATTTTCTGTGAGAAAATCAGTGATTACATGAATGGTTCTCGAATTGCGGAATAAAGACCTTATATTCTATATATAATTAATAATTGTTTTTGTGAATGATCGAAAAGAAATGCATGAAAATACGACAGGCTCGTGGTTACGAGAGAAAACAGAAACAAAAACAGTGACATAACATAACTACGTCCTCGGCTGGTGACACATGTAAGAGCTGTGTCCTTTTTCTTCTTCTTAAAATTAAAATAATAACCATAACGTGCTCTCTCGAACAAACAAACAAGCACGTGGACACCAAACTATATAGCCACAACCTAACAGTAAAAAAGAACACCGAAACGGCGTCGCAACTCGTAGTCTTCACTGCCAAACGTCATCGTATTCCCCTCTCAATTCCCTTGGACGCTTATCCTCCTGCCTAGCAGCAATAGCAACCAAATAAATACAAGAATCCCAGTCAAACCAACCACTTCCCAGCAGAAATCAAGCCTCTTCATCTCAAATTCAAGAAGAAATACTCCTCCTCTTCCCATGTCTATCACCGCCAATTTTACCTTCTTCTTCGTCCTCCTATCATCGCTCGCCATCTCATCCTTCACCGACAATCTCCCAACTACTTACGATGTCCTCTCCGGATACAACTTCCCGATCGGTATTCTTCCGAAAGGAGCCACAGGCTACGATCTGGACAAAGCCACTGGAAGATTCCGCGCCTATCTGAACGGTTCGTGCAGTTTCTCTTTGGAAGGTTCGTATCAGCTTAAGTACAAGTCCACAGTCAGTGGTTACATAAGCGAGAACAAGCTGACGGATTTGAGCGGAGTAAGTGTGAAGGTTTTGTTTTTTTGGTTAGATATTGTTGAGGTTGTTAGAAAAGGAGATGAGCTTGAATTTTCTGTCGGAATTACTTCTGCCAGTTTTGCAATTGATAATTTCTACGAGTGTCCACAATGTGGGTGTGGGTTTAATTGCAACAATGTTGAGCGAGCAACCAAGCTTAGATCCGGGTCCGGCCTTTTTGTTTCCTCTTTTTAGGGATTTATGTATCTGTTGATTAAATGGGTATTGAATAACGGAATGGTTTTCTTTTCTTTTAGTTGGAATTGGGATCGGAATTGAAATGTCAATTTTTCCAAGAAAAAAAAAATGGAAATTGTTGTATATATATTTATGCTGATTTGTGTGATGGGATTATAGGAAAAGATTGCTATATGCTAATGGTAATTGTGTGTTTTGTGGTTTAATGCTTGGCCTTGAATGCACTTCGTGTTTAATCAAAGAAATCAACTAATGGGATCTTGGCTGTCAATAAATAATCAGAACCTGCGATTTGTCATGTTTACACTCTGGCTCGAGGGGTTGTTGAGTGAGGGATTTATACCATTTTCAGGTGTTTATGCTATGTGGGCACTTAATTTGAACTTTATTAGAGGACAGTTCTGTGGTGTGGAAGAAGGAAGTATGGTTACCCTTCACCACAATAGCAGAAGTGATAAATATTTGACAAAATGTCCATGCAGAGGCAATGCCACCAGCTTAACGTAATGTTGGGATGCTTTGGCATATCCTTCGGTGGTAGCTATAGCATGGTACATCTTCAAATGTGATCATGGAGCATCCATGTTTTAGGTGGATATATGAGGAGCACCATAGCTGGAGCAGTACATTACTTCTCCAAGGCTGTGTTTTTCAGAAGGATGGATGGGTGGGTGGGTTGCTATCCATCTAGTTTTTGGGCTAACAAGATTAGAGTTAATCCACCTAAATTGAGAGCGTTGGAAATTACAAAAGAGAAGAAAGATGTGAGTCAATTTCTTCTAATTACAAGGATAAAAAATCACAAGTGAGGAAGGATCCTTCAAGGTATCCTTAATCTCCGTCTTTCTTGCCAATCCCTAATTCTCTCAATCCTTCTATTTTTATCCCTTGTTCTCTCAATTCCTCCTAACAAACACACCCATAACAAGTCTCTAACTCGAGAAATATCAATTTAGATGACTCATGTGGTGTTCTGGTACCAACTGAACCAGTTCTGCATAAGTTGAATGCCTGGATTCCATTATTATTTGGAAGGGACTTTGTGGTGGCTTGGTTGCTGTGGGAGTAGCGTCCTCAAATTTCATTTCGTTTCATGCAAAGCATGTTAGCCACCAAGATGAATTTAACATGGTCCACTCAGCAATTAGCATAGCGTAGGCTTGCTTAGGGTTTCAGCACGTGTCTTTAGATTTTGATAGATACTTTTAGCTGTCAACAAATTGGAGATGGTGGTACAATTTGTAAATTTATTTCAAGAAATGGTGGTAGAAGCTGCCAAATCATTCAGAAATTTCCAACCGATACGGAAAGCCAGTCTTGATACAAGGCAGAACCGTCGCTGCGTAGAGACATTTTGCAACAAATCACCCTTTCCTCGTTATGTCAGCTTCAGAACTCTTTCTTTTCCTTCTTTTAAAAGTAAAAATTAACTTTTGAAAGAAGTTATTTGGAACTCCCTATTATACGTGTTCAGTTTCTAACCAATATTCCAGAGAAGGTTCTCCTGGAAAGCTTGCATCTCTTCATTTTAAGAAATTATGAACTGTTTGATCTTGTTTTGCCTAAATATGTCGATGCTCATTCGTCGTCGTCGTCTTCTTCTTCTTCTTCTTCCTTTTCCTTCCTGATTGGAAACTTGTCTTTTCTTACTTGAATATTAGCACTATTATTTTGCCCATGAGTATAAGAACTCACAGTACCCCTTTTGAAGCCATAGCTACAGCCAATTGTACTGCAGTACTGGCATTTGGCCGTGGCATTCCTAACTTTTGTCGCTTGAGATGCAAAGAAACCCTGGCCGTTAATCTTCTTCATAAGTACATGTAACTTGTTATAGTCTGTGAGGTCAAGAATCTGTTTTCGCTATTTGCAACATGATGTTACAGTACGCAATGATAAATTCCTGAAACAAGGGCTCAAAGGCATCAGAAAAAATCTAATTTCACTGAGAAGATTAAGTGTTCTGATGATATCCTACCAGGTTCAAGCAAATACAGACAGTAACTTGGCTGAATGGTTCAAGCCAAGTGTGTATGCGTATATATATATATAAGTTAATGATGTGTCGTCTGACACAACAAACGAAACATTGCCTCCTTCCTAGTTTCAAGCCATCTCAAGCGACTTGAAAACCAATAGATAGGCCGATTTTTAATTTTGGATTAAAAAACTCATTTTCTACTAATTTTCATATAAAACAACTAAAAAACATTTTAAAAGCCTTAATAAACTTATTTATGGTCTAAAAATAGCAAGAAATAATTAAAATCATAAAAACAACCCGAAACCAAAAAACATTTCAAGGCCTAGTTTTTTTTTTTTTTTGACAAGATGAAGACCGAAAACACCATTATCAAACTCCTCTTATTGAATGAGCTTTTTAGACCATGCTTAGCCATTTTGGTCACTGGAATCGTGACAAACAATAACTTTCTCTCTCTTCATTATATTTCAATGACTTTCTCTCTTGTATTCCAAACTCAATGATTGAAATATAAACAAAATGAAATTTTGTATCAAAATAAAAATTGTTGTAGATTTAGGATTGATCATGTATTTTTTCTATGTTTTACAATCCAATTCCTCATCTTTTAATTCAGTATGTCTACCATAATTTCAAATTTAATTTCATCTAATTAGATCATTAAAGGATTCAATAAAAAAATTTAAAAATAATTTAAAAATAAAATAAAAGGGTTGGACAGCTCTTAATTGTTCATTGAATGAGGAAGGAGCTAGGAAACCAGTTCTTTTATTATTATTTTTTTTATATATAATATGTAGGATATAATTGAAATTAACAAAAAGTGTGGAGAATATTTTTTTCAAGAAAATTCATTACCTTGGGAAAGGTTCTTTTTCAAGGTAGCACGGTAGAAGAAACAGGGAAAATAACACAATTCAAAATTTATTTGGCAAAATAGCATCATTTAGTGAGTTGTAAATGTCATTTCCAACTCTTTTGAAAAACTTAGTTAAAGGAATTTTAAAAGCTATTTTAAATTAAAAAATAAATCAAACTCTATTCTTATATAATAAGAATGTGTTTGTCTTTGTGGTCATTATTGTAGTTGTGGTTTGATAAAAGTAATTTTAAAAACATCACTTTTACTATGGTTGATTTATATAAATTGTGTGTCTGGTTAAAATTGTTGTTTGAAGTTTTTTTGTCCAAAAACCTGTCATATTATGTTTGGTTAAAATTGTGGTTAATATTGATGTTGTACATAAAATGACTAAAAAGGACACAAATTTATTTCTTATGTTTTAAATAGCAAAAATAACAAATAGTAGAAACAATGAGCGGCATAAAAAGAAATTGTTTATTTAAAAAAAATATTATTGCCCCATCAAACTTGCTACACTGCCATCACAAACATAATGTATATATGAAGCCCTCTAGTGCCTACGTGTTTGTGATTGTGGAACCACATCGGTTAAAATATCATTATGAACAAAATGAGGATGACGATCAAACTCATCAAATGCAACATCTTGGATGGACTTCCTTTGAATGTAATTATAAAGGCGCATTTGAAGGAAGCGAAAAAACATAGAGATTTTTCAGGTGGCCTAATTCACATGGGTGGCCTGCTCAGGTTGAAAAATTTTCAAATGCAATTTCAATCTTTGGCCATTTCAAGTTGGCCTTCCACTTCATGGATTCCGCTAGAATTTTCTCTTATGGAATTTGCAAAACTCATTGTCCAATGTCTCAAAGTTTAGATGATATGCATGCATCTTTACCTAATTTGAAATATAGGCCCCCATTTCTTCTTAATCTTCTTGTTGTTTGATTGATGAGGACTTGCTACCTCTGATTTGGGTCATCTTTGTCGTTTAACTTCTAGCCCACTCGAGTTGGCCCATGTAAGTCTATTTCCAAATTTGTTTACACAACTTAGCCTTTATGGTGCCCATTGTGACCCACTTGCTTGCTAAAGATTTTCTGACTCATTAAATAATTTGAGAGGACCACTCATTTCTCCTCGTTTCACTGTTAGAAACATTCGGTGTCACTTGGTGAAAGGATCAAGTTGTCTTTTGTAAACCAAAATGCCCCTTTGTCTGGTTGAAGGAAATTATCATCTCCTTTTCTAGAATTTTTCCTTCTAAACACAATGTTGCCCCCTTGTATTGGTCATTGCCCCTAAGTGTGCTTTGTTAGCGACTTAAACAAATAATGGTTTTAAGAGGCCATTCTCTCATTTCTCTCCTTTTCAGTTTGGTGAAGGAATATGGGTTTAGAATAAATCTTGAAATCTTGATTTTGCATTTTGAAAACAAAAATTATTTTGATGTGAGTCTAAAACAATTTGCTTTTGAAATCTTGCAACTCCTTTGGTTATTTTCTTTCTTGAAAAAGAGATTATTTGCTCTTATGTTTGGAAATGAGGTCTTCGATGAAAATATATCATGAGATGACCTTTTGTTTTTATAGTTTTTCAAAGTGAAGGGCTCGAGAAAAAGCTCGAGGTTTTGTTTGAGAAAAAAAAACTTGTCTCCTTTTTAACATTCATTTTTATCAGCATGAATAATAATGAGTAGTTTATTCTTGATGTCATGAATCTCATGAAAAAGTATTCTTTGCATTTTGAGAGAATTGTTTATTGTTCCAAGCTGCTTGTTTGCTTGCTTGATTATAAAGGACTTCTATAGGCACGTAACGTAGGCTGTGGTTTTTTGCTATGAAGAAAATGATTCATAAGGCTCAAAGAGTGCTTAATGGTTTCAAAGACATAGGATTACTATCAACAGTTTGACTCTTAACGTCATTCATATTTTCTTTTGCCGCTCTTCTTTGATTTGCTGCTTCTTCTTTTCTTTTCTTTTCTTTTTGTTTTGCTAGGGCATACTCATTTTATCTTGGATGTCACTTTTTCTAGTGATTTGGGCATGCGCCCTGGCATTTGAGTTTCTTGAGCTCTTATGCCTTTTTGGCTTTCTCACAGCTTTTTTTTTTCCTTTTCTCATTTAAATTTTTTTTTGCCCCCCAGTGTGGGGTGTAATCCTAGTTGGGGTTTTTTTTTCATGAAAGAAAAATTATTCAGGCTCGAAAAAAGATTGCAAGAGATGTACTTATTTCAGAACGTGAAAGGAATAACAAACATGACCTTTCCTTATTTGAAGTGCAAGCAATTAAGATCAATAAACTTTGACCTTATCCAGTATGATGGTTTGGTCTTTGCAAAGATGCATTTCATGAATCATGAGTAACGAGTTCACTACATACCATTATTCATACATTTAAAAACACATGATTCAAAAGTCATAGGTAAGGGTGTTTATTCACTTCTTTTTTCTTTTGGTTTATAATTTAGTCACCTCAATGATAGAGTTGTTTGATTCACTTATCATTTTACAAGTAGAATGTCAAAAATATCATTTTTGAATAAACATTAAATTATTTTTGAAATCAAAATATCAGATCAATTTTTCAAAACTCCAATAGGGAGACTGATTTTGGTAAAAGAGATGAATTGCATCTATGAGATCACGCGAGGCTTCAAAAGTGTATTCGTGAGTTCTTATAAGAAAACTCTCTCAAGAAAATCAATAATGCTTGGTTGTAAACACGATTGAATGACAAACTCGTTATTTCATTGAAACTTTAAAAAAGAAGTTCAATAATAAAGAACTTATGCCAACATCTTGGGCTATGAATATTGGCATTGTAACACATAAAGGGGCTGGAATCTTTCAATCATTCATTCTCCTCAACAAAAGCATCTTTTCAACAATCAATTGAAGTCATATACAGATCATTCTCGACCTAATATCACCATAGCTTTATCTTCAAGATAGTTGATTTCTGGGAGTTGGTGTGAAGAAATTAGTTATAGGGACGATAAGTGACCTGGCAACCACCTTCAATGTCCTTCTCTTTTCCAGCCAAAACTGTTATTCTTAATTGGGTCAGCAATCTTACCTATCCTAATGGCTTGTTCAATCATCTTTGCTATGACAACCAGGTCAGTGAAATGTTGTGTAGAGCTTCTAACCAAGTATTCAAAGTACAAGGTTTTAAAGGTGTTGGAAAATAAACTGATCATCTCTTTTTCCAACATGGGAGGGTCAACTTGTACAGCTACCTTGCTCCATCTTCTAGTGTATTTCCTTATGGACTCCTTGTTGTCCTTCTCCATAGCTTGCAAGCTTGACTGATCAAGGCCCGCATCTATATTGAACTTATATTGTCTCATGAAGGCATCAACTAAATCCTTTCATTTTTTAACCTTGATATTGTCCAACCGCATATACCAAGTGAGGGTAGCGTCACTCAAGCTGTCTTGAAAGAAATGATTTAGCAGTTTTTCATCATCAACCACCTTAGCTATTTTGTTGCAGTATGCCTTAAGATGAGTTACAGGGCATTGGGTTCCTGTATATTTAATGAATTCTAGCACCCTAAACTTCTTAGGAATGACTATGTTAGGTACCAAACACATATTAACAATTTTCATCAAGTCACACAAATGGTTTCCCTTAACTTCCCTTATCCTCTCTTCTAGGGTAGTCCATTTTTCCAAACCCTCTTCTTTCACCATTTTACCCTATCGAGATTCTTTCTCTGTAGAATCAATGGTAGATGAAATTCTCGCGGGGTATGCTGGCTGGAAATGCATATTTTTTTGAAATTCAGATGACAATCTATTTATACCCAGATTCTATGGATCGAAATGAGTTACATGCATATCTTCAAAATGAGCTATAAGTGTTGCTTTTCCGGATTTATCTCTCCAGGCTTGCTTGAGTAGACTAGTAAGCCTTGCGACTTTTCATTTAAGATTATCCACCTTTTTTTGATGTTGGGCTTCCAATTGGGCTCTTTCTTTATTTTCCATTTGTTTTTTTTCTCGAACGAGTGTTATAGATGGTTTTAATAGGGAACCTATATTTCAACTTGCTAAATGTAAATCATGCAATTTATACAAAAATATTGATTAAAAAAAATGCATATGAAATGTAAACTTGTCCTTCACGGGGTGACAACCTAGTAGAAAGATTCTAATTGTTGAGTGCATCAAGGGGTTGGTCATTATCTAGTTTCAAAAGGTCTCTCGCATGCTTAGTGATCGTCTTTGAAAGATCGATATGAGGCTTATAAGTAGTGTGAATATAGAGGCCCTAAGTAATATCAGTTTGGCATATCAACCACTTTTAAGTAAACAATCAAATGAGAGTTGGATGATTTCACAAGTCTTACCCAGGCGAAAGCCATTGGGGTACTGTTACTCCTCCAATTAAATTAATTTTAAGCTTAATTAAGTCTCAAAACTTATCAATTCTCCAATTAAACCCTTGATTGGATTAATTAAATTAATTTCAAGCTCAAATAAGTCTCAAAACTCATCTTTTTTTTTTTCATTATCATTTTTTAGTAAATAATAATAATAAGTAAAAAAGGTTAAAATTTGGGTCATGACACCTTTCTTCTTCTTTTTTTATCACTTGTTTTTGTATATTATTGAACTTCTTTTCTTTTTCCACAACCATTACTAGGATTGATATTACTATTGGCAAAGTTAACATCAACAACTATATTATTGACATCCTTTATAAAATTTACTAAAGTATCCTCCTCCGAATCACCACTACCTTTTTCTATATTTAAATCCTAAGTAGTAGCATTCCTTCTCTTTTCACTTATACCATCATCATTAGAATTCAAACCCTGTGATGGAGCCCAAGCATATTAACCGAGAGCCACAATGTTTGTAAACATAATATCATATTTACAACACAATGTGGGATCGATACCAGAATGCCTAAAATTTCAAGCTCCTCCTATCTTCTACAACAAGGAAAAATAAAGATATAAATGAATCATAATAATTGTAATAACAAATAATAAAACAGTTTATAGTAATTGTACACATTTTGAAACAAAAACAGACCTTGATTTTATATTTTCACTACTCGTCAGTTGCTGAAATTGTTCCAAGTTCAGGACTCTAGCCTACTCTTGTTTCGGAAATCAACTTTTTTTTATATTCTCTAATCTTTTTTTTTTATTCCATCCCACTTATTCTTTAATTGTGCTTACGTTAATGCTAACATATTTCCATCCAACTTTGTTGAAATGTATGTTTGGTAGCATACCTTGTTCAATTGCTTTGATAATGTCACAAAATGTGTTCGACACCTCTCTGGTCCAACAAGCCTTATCTTGTGATTGAGAAACTTCCACGTTCTCAGTTAAATTATTTTTTTTCTAACATACAATTAATAAGCTAATTTCCTAGATATAATGTAATAAAAGACAATAACAACACAAAAGTTTGTGTGAATGCAGTAGCAATTTTAGTTTGTGAAGGTAACAATTACTAATGGCTACTTGACAAGATAAGGTGTTTGATATAGCTAATGATACGAATTTAACATTAATAATAAATAAACTGATCTTATAGCACTCGTTGCAACAAAAAAATAACACACATGGATTGAATCAAGTTTCTAAAAACAATAATTAAAAGAAACCTATGCAAGTTTAGAAAAGAGAGTTACAGAAAAATAATACGAAATCATAAAGGAAAGAATTAAGTCCAGTAATTCATGAGGATGTTGATTTATCCCATATAATTGAGCACACCCACACACTAACCATAATATTATACATGAAATCTACAATATAGATGTCACTAATAAGTTACAAGAAATCCTACAATGTCATAAACATTTTTTAGGAAGTCATTTTATGCATATATGTTAATTTGATATGTTTATAGCTTGAGAAATAAAAGCATCAAACAATAATAAATTGCAGAGTTACAGACAACATTGTTAAAATATCCTAATGATGAACGACATCTAATATTTACTTTGCAATGAGGTGAAATAAATGATAATGTTATTACTAGAATTGAAATGCTTATGCATATAAAATAATCCAATTTGTTAGTAAGAACATATACTGACATATGCAGTGACAATGCAGTAAGAACATACATAAAAATATGTCTTTAATTTTTGCCTAGTTATAGTTAAACTTCAAAACATTTAATTAAAAAAATAACAACAAATATCATGAGTCTTGTAGTGTAGGATATACCGAAATAGTGTGAATCGAGGGCTTGTTGTGCTTTCCAGGAATAAAAGATGTTAGATCTATGGTTCCTGAAACAAAACAGAACACATGAATTTAGAAGAAAAGAAGAAGAAGGGAATGATTTTGTTGATATTGGAAACTTTAATTACATGAAGTTTTTTAAATATCTTCTAAGGAAAATTACCTTGAACATCATCTTCAATTTTAGCGTGTCTTCAACCATTTCTGGGTTATAAAGAAACATGAAACCACGAAAATAATAGAAGACGACAGCAGATCTAGTGTATTATTTGAGTTTAGGACGAGATTTAGGTTGGAGATGGATAATTCTTAGTCTGAATGATTTGTTAACAAACAATAGTACATTTCTTAAGATTGTATGATTAAATCTCCAATCAGTGAGAAAGTGAGAGCGTGTGAGGTTTGTGAGATTGGAATGAAAGGCAAGAACACTAGAAAGAAAGGAAAGGCACACTAGAGAGAAGGCCATGAAGATGAATGAGAGAGAAGACACGTGAATAGCGAAACAGGGTTATTTTCAACAATAAAAAATTCAATAGTTTAATTGTGTTGGTGTATTTGTGCAATTAAAGTTGTGTTCAGCAAATAAAAAAGTCATGGTTGCTCTTACTTAATCTATAGTTGCAATATAGAAATTGTGGGCCCCACTAGTTGAAAAGTGTGGTTCAGCGGCTAATCAAACAATTTTAATTTGTGGTTTTAACTGAATGTGAAAGTTACTACATAAACAAACACTTTGTAAGTGTTTTTATTCATACAACCTCTACAAAAAAAAAAATAATTATGTTTTTGTTATGAGATTAAATGAGTTAAAACAAGATAGATTTTTTTTTTAATTCAAAGTAACTATTTTTAACGTAAAATAACATAAGATAGATAAGCTTTAAGAAATCAAAATAACTTAAAAATTCTTGTTGAGTTTGTATAAGAATAGGACATTTATTCTTGTATAAAAATCGAGTTTAATTTATTTTTTAAATTCAAAATTTAAAATAGATATCAAAATTTCTTCTACCATTTTTCAAGGGAGTCGTGTGAGTTGTAGATGTTAATGACAACTTGTTAAATTTTATTATTTTTTCTAAATAAGTTTTAAATTGTTTCGAAAGAAAAAGAAAAGAAAAACTCTGAAAATGGCGGTCAAACACGTTTTCCAGCTTGTTCTTGCATAGGAGAAAATTTTGGAGAACATGACAAAGCTGTCTTCCAAGTCAGTGTTTTGTAGCGGAAAGATAGGCAAAAGGGTTTTCGTTGATTCATTTAGTAAAAACTTTAAAATATGTGAACACGAACTATGTTTTCCACGTGTTTTTGTATATTTGAAGCAAATTGCTTTATTTTCTATAGCATTGCGAGCATCCTAAACCACTCTTAAGGAGCATGTAAAGTACAATGGTATAATTATTTGTTTTTATATTTTAAAAGTATTTTTGAAAATAATTAAAAGTTTTTATTTATTTTATTTATTTTAAATTAATTTTTTAAAATTATTTTGATTTATCAATATTAAAAATAAATTTTTATAAAATAAAAAATATATATTATTTTAATATATTTTTATAAAAAAATATTTTTAAAAATAATTACTATTATAGTAAGATATAAAAAATAGATTGGAAAGTATAATCTAATAGGTGATTTAGTAGTAAGAGTTTGGGATTAAGGGGTTTGTTTTTTTTGTAGTATCAAGTTCGAACTCTGTAGTTACTAAAATGATGACAACTGGAGATTTATATGATCGTTAACTTTAGATTCCGTTGAATTATTCAAGGTGCATGCAAATTACTCCATATACCAATCTTAATAATAATAATAATAATAATAATAAAAAGAATTAGATTGTAAAGGAGTGAAATTAATTTCTAACGCAATCATTCATTCCACATAAGACCACAAGAATCTTAGCGATTCTAATTTCAATTGAGTGTCGATTCTGTCAAATGTCTCGGTTTGCAAGGAAGCCAGTATTATAGGGTGAACCCGCCACATAGTCAATCTCACGTGAGCTGAGACGACTCCAAAATGCATGCACTTCGATCTTCTTGTTCGTATTCGAATAATAAATCAATGTTTTAAAGACTGCCTGATCAAAGTGCGATGAAACCTACAGAAAAGTTGTGCATGTCACAATCACAACAAGACGGGTTTTATTTTTCTACTTGCCCGACTCCACATTCCACCGCATCTAGACAACTCAAAAGACGAACTTTGCCTTCTCACCATCCATTATCGATTTTTATTATAAAAATTAGTAAAATAGCACCCGTGAAAAAAAAAAGTTAGGATCTAATACAATTCACTTTATCAGTTCATAGATAGTATCTATGATTTAATAATTATATTTTTTTATCTGATTCAAGAATTATAAATATTAATTATGATATTTCCTTCCCAAATATTATATTTAACTCAACTAAGAAACTCATCTTGAAACAATTTCTTCTGCTATTACTCCTTACAAACAAAAAACACAATTCGTACAATTTATGTAAACAGCACATTACATCTTTAATCATAAATAACAAAATTAGACAGATAATTAACATAACACAATATTTTATTAAAATTAAACTAATTATATGTCTATTCATAATTCTCATAATATATAATAACACGTAACTATATTTAATAATCGCTCTAGCTCGTAAAAAGATCTGAAGCACTTGTGGATGAGTTTGGTGCATCACCTCAACTCGTCTAACTCGACGACGGGTCTGTAATATCCATGTAAGTGCAAGGAGGACCAATATCATCCCAACTCATAGATGGACCTATTTTTGGGTTCTTCTCCCAAATTTACACTTAAAAAAGATTATTTGTAATATAGCTGATGTCATAATCTACTTTTGGGTTCTTCCCCTAAATTTACCCTTTTCCTTTCAAAATAAAAAACAAAAAACAAAAGCAATAATAACAAGAAGATTGGCAACTTAGAAAAAACATGCTGAGGAGGTTTCAAATATATATGTATATATATAACAAGAAGAATCAAACTAGAGTTTTGGATGAAATTGAGAGGGTAATCATATCCCATTATACCCAAGACTGGAGAAACAATGTAGATTCAAGATTTAATTAATTATTAGACGAATCTGCATAAAAATTAAGTATAGGAACATAATTAGATTTTTAAGAGGCATGTGCCAAATTTAAAATTTTAATTATGTTGAATGATTAATTTGTGTCAAGTTAAAATATTTAATAGGTGTAGGACTTCATTATACTTTTAATAGGTCAAATTAATTTTATTAGAGATTTAATTAGTGAAAAATTAAGTTTAGAAGCTCAATTTGAGCTTAATTGAGAATATTGAAATTCTAGAGGACCAAACTTAATTTTTACAAAGTCAGTTGATTGAAACTATGGACAAAATTATATATATATAAAAAAAAAATCAAAGTTTAGGGTCAATTAAGAGTTAAATTGAAGAAATTCACAGTCAATGATCTTTTTTAAAAATACGCTAAACTTTGGAGAGTTAATTCTTTTGAAAACAAGGGTGAAATTGAATAAAATTAAAATTTTAATGGTCAATTGAGGGTTAATTTATATAAATCCAAAACCAAGAACCAAAATGAAAAAAAAAAAACATTGAAATTTGGGGTTGATATTAAAGTTTGGCAAAGTAAAATTGCATAAAATCAAAAGTTTGAAGTTATTTAGGGGTGTGATTAAAATAAATCAAAAGCCAAAAGACTAAATTGACCTTTAGTCAAATCCCTAATTAAAACCCTAAGTAGTCAGAATAATGCCGTTTTATTTAAATAAAATGTTGTGTTTTGACCAGATGAAACAAAAAAAAAATAGAGAAAGCCAAATGACTTGTCATATAGTTATTGTTCATCATCTTTTGCCTTTTGTACTAGAAAAGTTGCTCGAGTGACTGCTTTTTTAAAGCATTTAATGCTTCATCTCTCCACCAAACTGAACAAGTCATATATACTTATGATGGCTTGACATTGTATCACTTCCCAGCGTAATTCTCACCAGGTGATTGTCCCTATCGCCACCACTGCACCACCCTAAAAAAGCCAACCAAATAAGCCTTTAGCAGTCCAAATTTCATAGATTATGA
Organism: Populus tomentosa; assembly: GCA_018804465.1. Lineage (NCBI taxonomy): Eukaryota > Viridiplantae > Streptophyta > Magnoliopsida > Malpighiales > Salicaceae > Populus > Populus tomentosa. The sequence goes on from CM031971.1 coordinate 15,719,250, forward strand.
TGACAACTTTGAACTAATGGTTGAGATCCTTTCTTCTTGAATCAAAGGCAAAGATTGGCTCCCGATAACTACAAGATATCTCTCTTCCACCCTCCATAAATAGGAGTGGATTTTGGGCATTGAGAAGCGAGAACTTTGAGTGCAAAGTGGGCTAAAAATCAGCCTCTACCTAGTTTTTTTTCCTGCCATTACTACTCTCATCTCCCTCCATCGCAGACCTTAGCCACTACAACCTCACCATTGTCAATCTCCTCCACCAACAGTCGTGCATCTCCTTCATTAACTCATCCTTTCCACCTCCCCTTGTGAGTAGCCACATTACTGTAAAGTTTTTTCTTTTTCCTCCACGCGATAATCTCCATCAACATCTCTAGCCTTATCATGAACTATCAGCTAGACCTCCTCCACTAACAAGCACACCACCTCCATGCCAAGTAACCTTCATCTCTTCCCCTTGTTGTAAACCTTCCATGGCCACTGCACGTAGAACATGAATTCACGTTCTGTATGTAGTGAAATTAATTAACATAGTCACTAGGTTGGGCTAGTGACCATGTTAGTTGGGTTGGACCCATTTCAACCCTGCCTAGATGGCTGGGATGAGTTGAGCCCAATAAAAAAAAAAAGAGAAAGAGGATTATTGGGCCAATAGTCAACCCAACTCAATCTGACCAGGCCAAGCTTGGGCTTTAGGCTTGAGCAACCCATTTCTTAAAAACAAAAAAAATAAAAAAAAAAACTTTTAAATTTTTCAAAATAGCATTTTTAAAATTATAGGTGGGCCCATCATATGTTTTTTGTAAAACAATTTTGTCTAATATTGGGACGGGTTGTAGATTTACATAGTAAGATACAAACCTAGTATCAACATATTTGATTTTCTTTAAAAAATATATATATTTATTTTTTAAAAAAAAAGATGTTTTGATTTCATCCATATAGCCAAATCCTAAAGGTTTTTCATGCATATTTTTTTTAAATGATAAAATCATATTTTTATCATGTTTTAAAAAAAGCTAAATGAATATTGTAATCAGTTTAGGAATATCTATTTGGGTTTGACTAAAATATCAAAAATCCCACAATAATTATTTTGTTATTCAGAATGTTAGGAATTAATTATATCTAAGAAATAAATGCGATGTTAAATATGAATATTAGATTGTTAGGACTTAATCCAATAAGATAGAAACTTTTTCACGAAAGAAGATCTATCTTGAACCTTAGACGGGACCAACAAATAGAAATATAACTTAGAAAAACAATCAACATGCAATACAATTTATCTTAGGTAAGGTGTGATGCATCCTCCACTTGCATAACTAGTTCCCTTGCCCAGACTCTCATAGACCATTAGATTTTCTAGTGACCATAATACCAAGTAGTGATTCTTGAATTTCAAAATCATAACTTTATGATTAAACCCAAAACCTTCTTGAACTTATAGGAGGCACCACCATTATTCAACATTGTGCACACCATGACAGGATGGCGACTCCGTTGGGGAATTGTCTAGCCGAACTAACATTTGTTTGTTTGATTGTTTGCCTATTTATTTATGTCTGTTTAATCTTAAAATATATTTTCTTTTACTACTTTACCATGCATTTTACATATTTCTCATGCATAAGTACATTAAGTATAAATTAATGCCTTTATGCATTTTAATTTTTTTGCCAATAAACCAAATTCTTAGTTAGGTGAGGAGTAGTAGTCTGCCTCATGATTTTTTGTTAGGGTTCAAATTAATGAAACATTCAACTATGAGATAAGTGTTTACTTGGTATTGGTAGTTATATTGTGCCTCAATCATTCCTTATAACACTATAATGGCGGTCACACAGGCATCTCGATCATCTTCACCGTCACTTAGTTTGGATTCTTCATAGCAATATGGAGCAGATATCATACCCAACTAAGGTTCCATATTAACAATTTCCCATACCAATATTTTTTTACTTGCATTATCATCTAACCTAGATGAACTAGCTACTCGTGATGCTTGTGTGATTCTCTAAGAGTTGCTAGAAACCTAGGTCATCTTTATACTATAAGAGTTTTCTTGTCTAGGTTTACTATTCAAGTAAAGCTCCAACATATTAATCTCATTAAACCTTGCAAACCCAAACATTGAATTTACACTCCCATCACTACAGATTGGTACATTGACTTAACAAACTTGACAGATCCCGGTTTATAATATCCTCCAAGTAATTTCAAATTCTATTTTGAATATATTCCGCCCAAGTTAATCTCATAATATTTTATATAACTCATTAAGGAACATGTCTAATGTAATAGCTAGGAATTCATAACAGTGATATCATTGTCGATATTGATAATGATACCAGCATGAAAGCATAATATTCAAAAAGCACTAAATTTTCTATCAAACAATATAACAAAACACAATTCTAATTTATTAATATATTGGATTAATCTAAGTGCATAATTTATCAATAAAATCATAACGCTAATATAATTGGTGAACACCTACATTCATCAAATTTTGCTACCATAACAAAATTATCAATCAAATTCATGTATTTTATAGCTAATATTATTATTTTATATGTAATTCGGTATAATTTATAATTTAACATAAATCAATACTAACTCTCCAAAATAATTTTGTTAATTCACAATCAACAACCCAAAATCATTGATTATTTTATAAAATAACCTGATTATTAACTCAAATTATATCTAATTAACCTAATTTCTACTTCAGAATCCTAACATGGTATGAAATCAAATTAATACAAATTAGCATAAATGACATCAAATTAATACAAATTAGCATAATTGACATCAAATTAATAGAGGGGAAATGTTCAATATACCTCTAAATGTATAATATGAGTGGCGATGGTGACTGATGACATCTATTTTGGTCAGACATTGGATGAGTTGTAATGGGGAGTGAGAAAGAGAGGGGTGGCGATATAGGGCTAGAGAGAGAGAGAGAGACGGGTGATATCAATGTTTTTTTGGAGGGTTCTGTTGGGGGGGGAGAGAGAGAGAAGGTTGCTAACGGTAACGAGAGGGGAGGGGAGGGTTGCTGTGGGGAGAGAAAGGAGGAAAGAAAAAGAGAAAGGGGAAGAAAGAGGCTCTCTAGGTAATAATTTCGAATAAAATCGTAGGTGTTATCTGTAACTCATAAAATTATGCAACTCATGAAATTATGTTATATCCTTAAATATTTTTTTTCATTGTGTTACTTTACTAAGTTTTAGAGGAGAAGGTCGCTGATGGCAGGGAGAGCGGAGGGGAGGGTTGCTGTAGGGAGAGAAAGGAAAAGAAAAAAAGAAAAAGAGGAAGAAAAAGGCTCTCCAGGTATTAATTTCGAATAAAATCATAGGTGCTATATACAACTCATGAAATTATATTATATCCTTAAATATTTTTTTCATTGTGTTACTTTACTAAGTATTTTTTAATTGTGCTAAAAAAATGTCAAGTATAGGATTAAAAAAATAAAATAAAAATCCACTAATGTCGCCAATTATTGTATACAAGTTCAATTATTAAACCATTTATTGGTATACAATGAATACACAATGCCACTCTTAACGGCCGAATGTTGCGTAAAACTATTAGGAAGGCAGAGACAACCAAAAGAGGAATTTATGCAATTTTTGTATTATACTACACGTTGTAATAAGACAAAATATATAGTATTAATATTAGAGTGTGTATTATTTTAAGGTTGCAGTTTAAAAAAGTAAATAAAATAAAATATATCGTAAGAGTTTGAGATTAAAAAAATTTGCTTTTCTTATAATTTTAAATTTGAATTTTATAATTATTAATATAATAACCAATAATAATTTATATAATTATTAACTATAAAATTCATAAAATTAATTAATATTGTAAGTTATCCTAATAACCATACTAATTAAAAAAAATGCAGACATGCACAGTTCATCTAAAAGCTGGTTTACAGGGGGTCGCCGAGCAGAGCGCCATCAATAGAAAGGCGAAGCGTGGCCCACCTATGCATGCTGCCGACGCGAACCAAAATAGATTGGGAAAAGCAATTCGGCCTTCAGGCTTTTCGTTTTTCTTTCCCTTTTTTTCCCTCAAAAAACTGCTAACAAGCTGTTTTCCATGAGGGAAAAATCACATCAATCAGGCCATCACAATGATTGCACGATAGCCAATATTATGAGCAATTAATAGTCTTCGCATGCAAAGAAGAAACAAAGATCGATAATCTGGGATCATGTGCAAGAATATATTGTAATTAACCATCGTTAAACTTCTAAGAAGAAAAATTACATCAATAAGAAATCTGTGAAATCTTTTTTTTCCTTAAACAGAGAGGGCTAGAGACGCGTGCCATAACAATAATCAAATCAAGCCAGGATCCGCTAAACATGTCACAGCACAAGCCGATAGCCCACGAGGCCAAAGCATCAGAACCACCCCACAACCCACATATATCCATCGATCCTTTTTTTTTTTTTTTTTATCATAGAACATGTTGTGGTAGTAATCAGATTTTATTAATAGCATGAATTAGTAATTTCTATGTTTCTTCAAGAAAGCAGCACGTAATTCAGCCGCATCTATTTCCTGAGCAACGTTCTCTGGTCTGTAGAATCCAGTACGAGGATCTGGAACCCAGGAAATCTTCTCGGTGGTCTTGGTAACCTCCTCCCCTGTTTTCTTCATTACAACAGCACCGCTTCTTGCCTTGGACACAGCAGCCCCTTGGGATGCAACAGCTGAGAATCCTCTGCCGTTGATCGCCTCGCTGATCAGGCCAGAGATGACCTTGGTGTTTGAGAAAGAACGAGCCATTCTACAAATACAGTGTGTGACTTGATTCAAACTTTGTGAAAGAAGTTATGAAAACAAGAGATGATGGATCTTTTATATATTTCAACTGCCGTAGAAACTTGTTTGTTTCTTCTTCGAGAAACTTTCTGCAGCAGTTGAAGGACCCAAAGACTATCTCTCTCTCTCTCTCTGTTTAAGTTTGCAAGAATATGTGTGAGTGATTACAAAAGGGAGCGTCAAGGGGTTTATATAGAAGAGAAGGAAACCGAGATGCGTGAGGATTGAAGACTAAATCCCGTCCACTAGGATGAAACGGCCGGACCCCGTCAAATTACGCTTCTAGATATACGCAGCGAACCTCTCTTTTCTTGCCACGTGGTGACTGTTTCTTGCAGCCGCTGCTTATCTTTTTGTGCACTTAAGATTTTCTTTTATTTTTTTAATAAGAAAAAGAAAATATCCATTTTTAAAAAATAAATTTAAAAAATAACTAATAAACATTGCTGATTATTTCAACACGGTAAAATCTCTTACCTGTTTATTATTATTATTATTATTTTTGTCTCTTTACAATTAAACTGATTCTTGTGATTAATCAAGGCGCTGAAGGAATCACCAATGAACAGACGGTCGAGAGAGAGTCAGGAAAGGAGGGATGACTTTTCTTACATCAAAATGAAGCCTGTGGAGAAAGAAGGAAGCAAACTGTTTCGACAGGAGAAAGGCCGGCGTGAGTGCGGTGTCCGAAAAAGCTAATGGACTACAGCCGATGTTAAGTGCGCAACAGTCCACGTGTCAGGAGCTACTTGGGAGAAACAAACATATTCCAGGCCCCATGAAATCGTGAAAGGTCTAGGAGACTTCCAACCAAGTCGAAGAGTCAATAATTAATCGAACGAGCTCTAGCTTGAGGTGCCCAATTTTGAATTGAATAATGGAGAGAGACGCTACTAGTGGCTACCGCCATAACTCATGGGCACATGTTGTTGAAAGTCGCTGTCACGAAACGGGCGTCTTTGGGCATTGGGTCTTCAAGGAAACTACAACTTCCTTTCCCAGGTTTCTCGTGCTCTCAAAGTCTTATCTTTCTCCGTCCTTCTAGATATAAGATTCTTCCACGTGAATGCTGCCTGCAATTTCGCCTCTGTTTCCCTTTACATTTTGTTAATTCTGGGATCACTGTATAATTTCATAGGATTATTTTTCTAAGTAGTTTTATGTATTTAGTAACGGGATGTATAGTATTTTTATATTTTTTAATTGAAAATACTTTAAAATAATATTTTAAATAAAAAACACTTAAAATCATCAATTTAATGTTTTATTAATTAAAAAGCATTTTCAAAAACAGGTTGTAACGCATTACCAACGATTTTAGTTTAAACTTTGCCCTTCCTTTTTAATGTTACAAATATACTTCTAAAATCAATATTTTTCTTTTGAACACATTTTTTGTATAATTTGTTTTTTACACAAATAAGTAAATGTGTATCATAAGATTATTATTAATTTTTGTTCATTATGATTATAGAATGTGAGGAGAAAAACTACTTTTGTTGTTGGTCGGTCATTTGAACCTCCAAAATATAATTCTGACTTTACTATAAAAAACAAAATAAATTCATAATATGATTGTGAAAACCAAGTCGAACCCATAAAAAATTTTGTTTAATCTTCCTACAATATACTGAAATAATAAAAAAAGGGTATATGAAACACAAATTAAAGAAATAAAATTCTGAAAATAAAAATAATAAATTGATATGTCGTTAACTCAGTTTAAATATCTAGACATCCATTCCTATAAATTTGTTGATCATTGAAGTAAAATAAATATCCTTTCAATTCAATAAAATAAATTCGATGTCTCTTAAAGCTAAAAGGAATCAGATATATTACGAGTAAATTAATTAGATAAAGCTTTCTAATTAATTTCTTACCATCAAACGAATTTAATATTGAAAAGCAATACTCATCAATAGTCTTAGGAGTAAAGTCCAAAAAAATTATTCTAAAAGAAATTTAACTTAGTTTATTCGTTCATAATAAATTAAAGTGATAGTTACAGCAACTAAGTTAACTTCTTTGCTTTTTATTCTAGTTTTTAACAACAATTACGAAATGAATAAAACTAGAAAGCACATATATACCATCTCAAAACAATATTCAATAAGCATGAACATAAATCAATAGCATAATTCTAAAATGAAAATAAATAAGTACTTGAATATGAAAGAATTACAATGATAACATTACTTCACATAGCTTAATAATGAAAATGGTGTCTATTTCCCTTGAACTGAAAGAAAAATTTAGTTCATAACTGTCAAAAAATTCACAAAAACAAAGAGAAAAGAATGCTGCAAAAAAGCATAAGAGAGTTGTTTTTGTTGTAATTTGCTTTCTTTATTCCCTCCCTCAGTTGTTGTTTTTTGTTAGGATTTTTCTCCTTATTAGGAGTTCTTGATGTTACTTAATTCCTTCTTCTTTATCTAGTCATTAAAGTTGGTTAAATCCATTAGTTTGTGTTGAAAACTGATTCTGTTACTATCAAACTTTACTATAATTTAGACTTTACTGCAACTTAGACTTTATTTCTAACTTGGTTTCTTGTAATATTCGGTTATTCCAGCTGTATTCTTTCATTTATGGAATATGAGAGGCTTGATTTACACCTTTCTTGGATCTTATGACTAATTGTTTCTATATCAGACTCTTAGTCGTAATAGGATGCTTAACACCATTAATTTCCTCATCAGATCACATTTGGATTTTCGCCTTCAAAACAATTTTTATCTAACCTGGAACCTTTCATAAAAGTTGTATTCATGAATTTGTAGATGATTTTGGGCTTTTGACTCACAAGATTTCAATATCTAAAGCTTAAGATAGCTCATTTAAATATGTATTGTGAAAGTAGAGAATCTTGTTGCAAGTAGTATTTCGACTTGATTTCACAAGTATGATTAGAGGTTTAACTGAACTTGGATTTTTGCCTTCATATTCTAACATTATAACTCGGTGAAAAACCTATCACAATAAGCAAGGTCCGGAGTATAAAATGCATAAATTCTTATCTTTTAGAAAGTAATTCATAGAGTCTTTTAGATATGCCAAACTCATATAAATAACTTCTAATAAGCTCAAAATACATTAATAAGCATAATATAAAAGGAATATATATATATATATATATATATTTTGCACTTATTAGTTATATAGCTAAAAAAGTGTTAAAACTCTATAGAATAATAAAAAAAAACTTTAGCTTTAAAAACAATTAACATTCAATTTTGGATACATTCTATTAATGTATATGCCTTGTATCAAATTGACTAGTTACATGTAGCATTGATTTTATTCATGTAAAATATATTTGTAATTAATAAAGACTTTTCTTTATTTTTAATATTCATTTATCTTTGATTAATAAAGCTAATGTTTAATTAATGAATCTAAAGTAAAGATAAAGTTTTTAAGACAAAAATACTTTACAAGAAAAATTATAAAGTGATTATAATTATAAAATTCTTATTTCATTAAAGCATTGTTCATAAATGTTTATATTCAATGCTTTATTAAGACTGAATATTAATTTGAGTTGTGTGAGACTGATATATATATATATATTGAAAAGAAGTAGTTGTTTTCTTAAGTTGAGGTATGAGGGATATCTATAATTAATGTGTAGGTTCTCATCGGATAATATGTATATTTAACTGAGCCGCATGATAATTTCATATGGAGAGATTACTTGTATTTATGGAAAGGTTCACGTGATAATTATGTAAGTGATCCTTAAACTTGAGAACATTAAGTTATTTTATATTAAATTGATAATAAATTTATTTTTCTATTTTTTTATTATATAATAAAAAAATTTCACATTGAAGTCCATAACTTAAATTGTAGGTTTAACAAGTTGTCTAGAGTTAACATAACATGTTTTTTTTTTTCTTTGGATGTATCCACTCAAGCATGTCATATCAAAGCAATTTTTATCTATTTAATTTAAAATCCAAGCTAAATAAATAATAAAGTGAAAAAAAATTAAGTGCAAACTATTATATTAAATTTAATAATAATACTAAAAAGTTTTTTACTATTTAAATATTAACATTTTTACATTCAAAACAATTTTGGTCCAAGCACCAAAAATAACCTACTATCTACGAAGACAAGTCATATATGCTGGCTCATGAATTTAGAGGTTAAATTCAAGTGTGTTTAACTGGAAGGTGTGATGGTTTTTTTTGAAAGGTACCACCCTATTAAAGCATAAGCCACACCTTATAAAAGCAAAAACAATACATGTTTTTTTATGTGAGTCTCATAAAAAAAACTACCATACTTCCAAACCAAACACCCCCGAACCAATCTAAGATCCCAAAGTGAGGGCCTTGAGTAATGGGCCAAACCAAAACTGGACTCTATCTTATGATGGGCCAAGGCAACTCTCATCGGCCGAACAAACAAGCCGATTTCTCACTGGCCAATCTTAACTCAAGAAGGTGGACTGGGTAGACAAGTTGGGCCTCACGCAGATGCGCTTCCCTTCCTCCTTTCGATCGCAATTATTATTTTTAGGGCAAATGTGCAGAACCCTCGAGAAATCAGATTAAACCCCAGTCTGGCTCCGAAAGAAATCAAGAGTGGAAAATCATGGCATTGCTGGAGAGAAAAGACATGGCTGATGTGAATAACAATAACAATAATAATAGTAGCACAGGTACTGAAGTCTCCTCGAACATGACTATTTACATCAATAACCTCAACGAAAAAATCAAAATCGATGGTAATGCCCGAATTCCCTTCTCTCTCTCTCTGTTTTTTTTTTTTATTAAATTTCAAATCTTGTTCCCTTTCTCTTATATATATATATATAGTTTCTATGTGGTAATGTCTGATTTGAAAACCAAAAAAAAAAAAAAAAAGAGTTGAAGAAAGCTCTGCACGCTGTGTTCTCGCAATTCGGGAAGATACTGGAGATATTGGCATTCAAGACATTGAAACATAAAGGGCAAGCTTGGGTTGTTTTTGAGGATGTTCAATCTGCCTCTAATGCCATGAGGCAAATGCAGTCTTTCCCCTTTTATGATAAGCCCATGGTATGCTTGTATTATTAGTTTATGCATGTAGTTTTTTTTTTTCTTTCTTTTTTTAATGTTTTGAAATTATCCTATTTGTTTTCATAAGTGAAACTATGAGTATGATTTTAGATTTCTAGGCAGAGTTTTGATGGGAAAGTTTGTAATAACTTTGGGAACCTTATGAAAATGGGTTCCGTATTGTTTTCCTTGGAGATTAAATGTCTTGCTTATGTAAGATAGGAGGGCTCAAATGGACCCAGATTTTGCCCCTCTGGTGCCGAAGGATAAGCTGCCCTTTTTAGTGCTTATTTGCTCATTTCTTACTCTGTAAGCATTGCTAGTCCATAGCTTGACTTCGAAAATAATTAGATGCTAGTTTGCATGTAAGGTACATGGTCATGCTCATTGCAGCATCAACCAGTCAAACTATAGAGGTTCTTAGACAATTTTCTGGGTGGACTTTGGTCCTTCCTGCATAGAAGAACCTTTTCACTTGTTTTTAACTTTTTTTTGTTGTTTAATCTATATTGGCACAGAATTGTTTTCTTTTTCTCGCTTTACTGAGCTTATACTTCTATGTTTCAACTATTGTAAAGCATGGATCCTTCTCTTCTGCAACGAATTAATGTTGTCAAACAATATTTCTAATGCAGAGAATACAATATGCAAAAACTAAATCAGATATTGTAGCAAAGGCTGATGGTACTTTTGTTCCACGGGAAAAACGAAGGAGGCATGAGGAAAAAGGTAAGATGACCCCCCCCCCCCACACTGTTTCTTTTCTGTATGTTAGTGAATGATAGAAAGAAGCTCAATGATAAATGCTAAGCATTTTCTTATAGCATGCTTCTGTTTCTGTGTTTGCACGAGGGAGTAGTTTGTGGTTCTTGAACTTTTTTGAGTTCTATTTTCCTCCCACTATTCCTTTAAAGAACAAATTCTTTCTGATTAGGGTAGTAAGGTCCTTTTCACGTGACCCATTGATCTTCACCAAATTGATTTGCAACAAATCAGTATTTTTGTTTTTTTTTTCAGCACCATAAGATTACTTAATTACCCTTAAAAAAAATTAAACTAGCATCTAGGGGTTTGTTTGTCTTTTTGTTTTTTCAAGCATGCTTGATGGTAACTGAATTGTGCAACATGCTATTTTTTTTTTCTTTTCCTTTTTAAATAGTAGGAAAGAAACCAATTTGAGATAAATGTATGAATGTGTAGATTGTCTCTGATTTATTTCCTTCTGAGATCTATATTTTTCAAATGGCAGGGAAAAAGAAGAAAGATCAACATGATACTAATCAAGTGGGAGTGGGTCTGACTCCTGCATATGGCGGCGCATACGGGACAACACCTCCTGTAAGCATGTTTTCTGCTTTCTTAGGATTACCACTACTGGGTTCTTTATAATGTGGTTTGTAGGTTAACCTCATTTTCCTCTGTATCTAGATTAATTGGATCCATGTTTGTGATTATGATTCACCTGAAATTCAGCTGTTGTAAGTTAATTTGATATTAGGATTTGACCATTAAGTTGACTTCTTACAAATTAGTTTATTTGTTTCCTATAAAGTAAAGATGCAGGTCAATATATTTAAACTGAACTTGAAGTAGGCAAAGAAGATTACATTTTTAGTTGCTAAATCTATAATGTAACTTCTATTTACTGATGGAAAACATTTATTTGCTTCTACTATGTTGATTAACTTATCCAACTACATCATCCAGTTAGATTCACAGAATGGAAACAATCTGTGGCTTGCCTTGTCTAGTGAGAAGCTACTCCTGGAAATTTGTTTCACGTCCATTAATTAGTGAAAGAGTTCATTTCTGAGATTCACAAGGATGCAGCCTGTTTTCTGAAACTGGCAATTTGTTGTCATTTTCCACTGTTCTGAAAAGGATGTCCAATATCTATTAGCATGATCCTTACCTTCAAAATTTTGCAGCTTTCTCAAATACCCTATCTAGGTGGTGTGAAATCTATGGTCCCTGAGGCTCCAGCTCCTCCAAATAACATTCTGTTTATTCAAAATCTTCCCAATGAGACTACTACAATGATGCTGCAAATGTTATTCCAGCAGTACACTGGTTTTAAGGAGGTCAGGATGGTGGAAACAAAGCCAGGGATTGCCTTTGTGGAGTACGGAGATGAGATGCAATCAACAGTCGCTATGCATGCACTTCAGGGTTTCAAGTTACAGCAGAATTCAATGTTAATTACCTATGCCAAGAAATAGACAAGTATGAAATGGTTTTTGGCTACTCATAGGAGAGAGCTAACACAAGGATCTTAAACTTCTTGAAACTGTTCCCTGTATCTTTTTTTATTCTTACTTTGAATATGTGGTTAAGATTGTTAATGTATCATTGTAGTTATGAATTACGCCTGTCATATTTTCTTTTGCTTCTGAAAATCACACAACAGTAATTTCATGCGAGTGCTGTGCGGCAGATTAAATTAGATAATACTGTTGCCAGTTGTAATCACAGTTTTGCCACCGAAACAGATTGGGCATTTTCAGTCGATATTTGAGGGATTACTTGCACATACTCAAAAAGCTATGGATAGAACAATACTGGACAAGCTCTTGAATACAAAAAATGAAATAAAATATTATTGATCCAGATTTGGCATGCCAAATGTTAGATTAGAACAGGCTTTGTTCATTCTAGTTCAGTTTTGTGTCTTTCTGAATGATCTCTCAACTCCTTCCTCCATCCATGAACCAGTTCTGGTTGATCTTCACGTTGCAGGCCAATAAAATACAGTTGAAGCCCTTCGGCATCCTCCATGAAATCCCTGGCATGTCTCTCCACAACAACTGGAATGGAAAAAAGAATAGATCTCTTCAGCATGTACGATTAGTAGTTTTTGTTTTTACATTAACGAGTTCTCTCAGCTTCAAGCAATATGAATGTGTGCGTGCTGCACCAAAATTAGGACGCACTTCATGCCACACTATTCAAGTTCATCATTCCCTGCTGATACAGTACAAACCCAGTGACAGAATATCATGGAAAGTGTGATCAATAGGAAGAGGAGTGAAGAAAAACATTTAAACCCTAAAAACTAAAGTAAATGCTACAATATCAGTACGTGCATCAAAAGCTCAGCCCCCGAAAAATGGACCAGGAGAGATCAATGAAAAAGTGAGTGTCCAGGCAAACATCTACAGATCTTCGACTGTCTGCTAAAAGCTTTAGGGTCTGTTTGTTAGGAGAGATGGGTGTGAGGATGGATGAGGTCTAGAGGGTGGGATTGAAAGAATCTCTCTCATCCTTTCCCACTTGCAAAATTCAATCATCCCAATTTGGACGGACTGGCCGCCTCCATCCTTTCCCTTCCTTGTTAGCCCAACAAACACACCCTTAGTTTTTGTTCCTTCAGAGGTGGTAAGTTGGACCTTAGGCCTGAATCCTCCAAAATCCCAAGTATGCGTGGCATGATGAAAAGCAACAAACACTACCAGCCATTGCCCATTGCAGCTCCAGTTATTCAAAACCTTCGACAACACGGTAGAATCATTCTACTGCCTTTTCTTCTTCTTCTTCTTCTTTCTTTTTTATGATC